>JAJOOO010009505.1:0-14087 GCA_029582685.1 Solanum piurae | reverse complement strand
TTGCTATCTACTGTTTCAAATGTTTTATATAAAACACATCTTTATTATTGTTTTTATATTGTATTGAGTTGAGTGTCCATGAGTTGAGGTTGAGTTGAAGTGAGGTGAGTATGTTTCTTTAGTTCTAGTTCAAGATTATGTCATGTTTTATATTTCTCCTTACATGCTTGTACATTCAATTTACTGATTCCATTTGGCCTGCATCGTTTCATGATGCAGATACAGGTAATCAGGGTCATCAACAGGCTCTTCGTTGATACCTCTAGCAGTCCCAAGTTGTTTGGTGAGCCTCCTTGATTCTGGAGGATCCCTCATTTATTTCTATTATATCAGTTTTGTTTTAATGATCGGGAGTTTTGTCCCGACATCCCTCATAGTATTAGAGGTTTCATAGACTGTAGTAGTTGGGAAGTCTGTTTCAGTTGTTAATGTTCTAGACTTGAGTTGCCTCTTTTGGCCAGTGAATGTTTTATTCTAAATATTATGAGTTTATCTATTTGAGATATTGAGTTAAAGATTTATTTTTGAGTTCCTCTATTTTTGAGCAAGTCTTCCGCTGAGTATTGAGTTAGGCCAAGGGTTCTCTTAGGGCCAGCAGTGGTTCTCGAGTGCCGGCCACGTCCAGGGTATAGGCTCAGGGCATGACAAATTTGGTATAAAAGCACAAAGTTCAATAGTCATAGGGTGTCTATGAAGCCGTGTCTGTAGAGTCCTAGTTATCGATGTGAAATGCACCACATCTATAATTAGGAGGCTACGACATTTAAGAACTATCTCACATCTTTTCGTGCGATAGAGTTAAACTCTATAAAAGTTTCCTTCCAATTCGTGCTTGCGTGTGTCTTTCAGGTCATGCCTCCACGAAGAGTTGTTAGAGGTTGTCCTTCTAGGAGAAATGCCGACCATCAGGATCAAGGGGTCCCCAATGCACCAAAAGTGCGACCCTAAGGAGAGGTCACTAATGTTGAGTTTCGGGATGCTATTCGAATGTTGAGTCAAGTTGTGACCAACCAAGCTTGGAAACAAAAAAGGAATAGACATGATGTGGTTGATACATCCAGGATCCGTGAGTTCTTCAGGATGAATCCTCCAGACTTCACCGGTTCAAGTGTCACTGAGGATCTGACAAACTTTGTGGAAGAGTTGCAGAAAGTGTTTGAGGTGATGCATGTTGCAATGTTGAGCGTGTGGAACTAGCTGCATACCAAATCAAAGGTGTTGCTAGAGTATGGTACGACCAATGGAAGGAGAGTAGAGTTGAGGGTGCACTAATTGTGAGCTGAGATGTGTTCGAAGAGGCCTTCATGGGGCGTTTCTTTTGCCGTGAACTGAAAGAAGCAAAGGTATAAGAATTCCTCACTCTTAAGAAGGAATCCATGAGTGTGCATAAGTATAGCCTCAAGTTCACTCCACTCTCCCGCTATGCTCTGGAGATAGTTGTAGCAGGATGAGCTTGTTTGTGTCTGGGTTGTATCGTCTGTCAAGCAAAAAGGGTAAGGCTGCAATGTTGATAGGGGATAAGGACATAGCAAGGCTAATGATCCATGTTTAGTAAATTGGGGAAGATAAGCTGAGGGATAGAGAAGAGTTAAGGAACAAGAAGGCTAAGCCAACATGAAATGAGTGTGGGTAAGAGAAGAGCAATGCAAACCTGTCGTCCTTTCAACACAAGCCAAATGGACCGGCTCTATCATATGCTAGTGCACCTGCACCAAAAAATAGTGGTGAGTTCAAGGATCAGAATTCTCAGAACTTCAGAGCTAGACCTGCACAGTCTAAAGGTAGTGTGGCACGAGGAGGTAATTGGACTCCTACATGTGCTAAGTGTTGTAGGAACCACTTAGGAGCGTGTCGTGATGGCTCCATTGGTTGCTTCAAGTTTGGTCTAGCAGGTCACTTCATGAGAGAGTGCCCTAAGAAGGCAAGGTAATGGAAATGGGGGTAATAGAGCCCAATCTTCTTCAGTGGATCCACAAGACAGAGCTACACCTAGAGGAGATACTTCAAGGACAGGCGGAAGAGCAAACCGTTTGTATGCTATCACCGGTCGTCAAAAGCAAGAGAATTCCCTAGATGTTTTCACTGGTATGATCAAAGTCTTTAGTTTTGATGTTTTTGCTTTACTTGATCCTGTACGAGTCCATATTTTGTGACTCCGTATATTGCTATGAGGTTCGATATTATTCTCGAACAACTTCTTGAGCCCTTCCGTGTTTCTACACCTGTTGGTGAGTCTATTCTAGATGCGAGAGTTTATTGTAATTGTATCATTTATGTCAATCACAAGGACACCATGCATGACTTAGTTAAGCAAGATATGGTGGACTTTGATGTTATTCTTGGTATGGATTGGCTTCATGCCTATTATGTTTCTGTTGATTGTAGAACTTGAGTTGTAAAGTTCTAGTTTCCTAATGAGCTAGTTATAGAGTGGAGGAGTAGTTCAACAGTGCCTAAGGTTCATTTTATTTCGTACCTTAAGGCCAGAAAGTTAGTTTCCAAGGGGTGCATCTATCACTTAGTCCGAGTTAATGAGTCTAGTGTTGAGACACCACCTATTCAGTCAGTTCCAGTTGTGAGTAAGTTCCCTGATGTCTTTCTAGATGATTTTCCCAGAGTCCCTCTTAAGAGAGAAGTATACTTCGATATAAATACTCTTCCTGATACCCGTCCTATCTCTATTCCTCCATATAGAATGGCTCCATCCGAGTTGAAAGAGTTAAACGAACAATTGAAAGACCTTCTTGATAAATGTTTCATTCGACCAAGTATCTCACCTTGGGGCGCTCCCATCTTATTTATAAGGAAGAAAGATGGTTCACATATGATGTGTATTGATTATCGCCAATTGAACAAGGTTACCATAAAGAATAAGTATTCCATTCCAAGAATTAATGATCTTTTCGATCAACTTCAGGGTTCCACGTGTTTGTCAAAGATAGACCTCAGATCTGGCTATCATCAGTTGAGACTAAGAGAGAGTGATATTCCCATGACAGCTTTCAGGACCCACTATGGCCATTATGAGTTTCTAGTCATATCTTTTGGTTTGACTAATGCTCCTGCAACGTTCATGGATCTTATGAATAGAGTGTTTAAGCCTTATCTTGATATGTTTGTTATCATATTCATTGATGAAATTCTAATTTATTTGAGGAATGAGAAAGATCATACTAGTCATCTCAAAATAGTTCTCCAAACTCTAAAGGATAAGGAGCTGTATGCTAAATTTTCCAAGTGCGAATTTAGGCTTGAGTCTATGTTCTCAGTCCATATTGTTTCTGGTGATGGGATTTGAGTTGACACTCAGAAGATTGAGGCAGTGTAGAACTGGCCTAGACCCACATCTCTATTGATATTAGGAGTTTCTTGGGATTGACTGGTTATTATAGGATGTTTGTCGAGAGGTTCTCATCTATTCATCCCCATTGACCAAGTTGACTGAGAAGACAACAAATTTTCAATGGTCTGAAGCTCGTGAGAAAAGCTTTTAGGATTTGAAAATGCGGTTGATTAATGCCCAGTGTTGACATTACCGGAGGGTACACAATGCTTTATTGTGTATTGTGATGCGTCCAGAATTGGAGTGGGTTGTGTATTGATGCAGAATGACAAAGTTATAGCTTATGCCTCCAGACAACTTGTAACACCCTAGAAATTAGTAGCCTAAACTAGAGTTTGATGTTAGGGTTTAGAGCCGTGAACGTACCTTCCCGCACCTTAAAATTCATGTATACATGTTTGAATGTCAAGGTTTAAACCCCAAGGACCAACCATGGGTCCTTGAGGAAAAGCCTCATAGAGGATGCCTAGCAGTGACCCATGGAGGGCACCCACGCCTCGTGGGTCAGACCATGCCCCGTGGGTGGGGGCTCGTGGGTCAAGGCCTACCAAAACAAGCCCCAGAACCTCAACCCATGGTTCACCATCATGCCACGTGGGTCCTTCCACAAACTGTGGTCGTGTGGTCGTGGGTGAGGCCTGTAACTGCCAAAGGCAGTTTTACTTAGGGGCATTATAGGGATTTGCTATTTTAAGTGGAATTAGGTGACGTCATTTTATACATAATTAGGACACCTATATAAGGTTTTTTTAATTCACTAAACTAAATCATCTTCTTCATAATTTCTAAATCCCCAAAACAAAAACCAAAACCCTTTCTAAAATCCTCTCTCTAAAACTCCAAGGAAGAAGAAGAAGAAGAAGAAGGTGAAAACTAGGGTTTAAGGATTAATATTTTTACTCAACTTCGTGGTAATTCTTCACCAAGGTATGGTAGCTTTTCATCTATGGATAGAATTCCCCCTTAGAATCCCTTCAAAACTAGAAATCCCAAAAGTTAGGGTTTGTCTTCAATATCATGGGTTCCTTTCAAAAATGTTTCTAATGATTGATTTATGATGTATTATGGATTAATTGATGAATTCCTATGGTTTTAATGTTGAATTTCCCCAAGAACTCATGAATCCTCCAAATTACTCAATTATGGTCTTGTGAGGTGAATTGTTGATTATAGATGAATGCCATGAAATCATGCTTATAGTAATCAAGTTAGTTGAATTATGTTATCGTCCATGTCTAATGTAGTAATTCTAGATGTGTTGGTGAAATATGATCTATGGTCCTTGAAGGGCAATGTATGAGAATTATGCATGATTATGAGACTTATGTACATGGTTCTAGATTACTTTGAGAGTAAAGTGATTATGATTATGATCTAGTTGTTGTGTTGTTGGATGGTATCCTCAGATGAACACCTATGTATGAATATGACATGATGTGAAATGTTTTCTCACAATATGATGATTCTAAGGTTGAAAGGCT
This sequence comes from Solanum piurae, assembly GCA_029582685.1. Classification (NCBI taxonomy): domain Eukaryota; kingdom Viridiplantae; phylum Streptophyta; class Magnoliopsida; order Solanales; family Solanaceae; genus Solanum; species Solanum piurae. The sequence continues at coordinate 9,263 of JAJOOO010009505.1, read as the reverse complement.
ATTCTCACCTCTTGAATACATGAGCGATATCAGAAATTGTGTTGGATTGAGTGTTAAGGCATTCTTCCATAAACATGAACCTAAGCCAAGACTTAACATGTCTTTAGCTAGTGGATCTACCTAAAAGCTAACAAACTTTAGTTCTACCTTAGGCAAGTAGGACACCTCTTTTTGGTGTGGGGCATGAAACCGGATTCCATGTTTAGATCACATGGTCTATGTCGTTTAAGGATTATTCCCACCATGATGAAATATGAACAAGAACATGAATTATGAACTATGGTTACTCAAGATGCTTTACTTAGCATGGGTGGAATTATGTGATCTTATTCATGCATTGCACAAGTATGCTTTGAGGGTATTTATGGCATGTTTCCACTATGCTATAATGATCTTTATGTTTAATATGCTTATGAATTGTGCTCCTACACAAATGTTCTTGATGATTCTTTAACTTGGTAAAATGCATGATTTTCAACTAAAATGTCCTTTTTAGCATGTCTTCACTATTTTCATGCATGGCTATCATACTTAGTGCATCTTTGTACTAACCCATAATTTCTACATTTTTAATAGGTGTAGGGTTCGGTTCTTGAGGTGATCTCCTTCTTGGTCAAAGCTTGGATCGAATATTCTCCTTGGTTTTGGTGAGTCCTCATGGTTCGAGGACGGAAGATGTTTCTTTCTAGTTTCTTTTCTAGCATTTCATTTGTGAACTATGTTGTAAGGGTTGTTTCCCTATTTAATACTTCGATTATAATAGATGGCTAATTGAGACAAGTCTAGACTTCCGCTTTGCTTTTATGAAATTTTTTTAAGACTTGAAATGTGTTTTTTTTTATTGTTCTATACTTCTGTGATGATATGCTAAGGGGATTACATGGTACCTTTAGGGGTTCTATGTTCCTTGTTACATCTAGGGGGTAACCCTGGGTCATGAGAAACTTGGTAATCAGAGCACAAGGTTTAAAATGATTTTAGGAAAATGTCTCATAATCCACGTCTAGTAGAGTCTTATTTATGAGATTGAAGCGCGCCACATTTATGAATGAGAGGCTATTAGATGTTTAGGAAATTTCACTTCTTAAATTACTCTTTATTCGTGCCTTAGAGTTGTAACTCTATAAAGTCCCTCTCCTAACCCTTCTCTTGCATCTTCAAGATATGGATACACGAAGGGCTAACACAAGAAGGATGGAAAAGGAGAATGTGAATGAAGGAGTTCCTCCCCAAGATCCTCAAGTTCGCCAAGATTTGATTGATCCTGCGGCTATGTCTAATGTGGAAGTTAGGCCGGCTTTCCAAATATTTTCTCAAGCCATGACGACTCAAGCTCAAGCCGTGACAACTCAAGCCCAAGCCATGACGGCCCAAGCCAATAGCGAAGTAGTTGCTCCGGCTAATGCTAATATGAATTCGACTGCATCAAGGGTTAGGGACTTTGCTAGAATGAACCCTCTTGAATTTCATGGCTCCAAAGTAGGAGCGGATCCTCCAGAGTTTGTGGAAGAGGTTTACAAAGTACTTGACATTATGGGGGTGACTTCGGTAGAGAAGGCGAAGATAACCGCTTACCAATTGAAGAGTGTTGCTCAAGTATGGTATAAGCAATGAAAGAGTTGTAGGCCGGTAGGAGCGGGTCCCATCGAATAGGAAGTATTCAAATTGACATTTCTTAATAGATTCTTTCCCTGAGAGTTGAGAAAAGCTAAGATAGAAGAGTTTATCAACCTTCATCAAGGAGGTATAAGTGTTCAAGAGTATTCTCTAAAGTTAACTCAATTTTCAAAGTATGCTCCGGCTTTGGTGGCGGATTCTAGAGACATGATGAGTAGGTATTTCATGGGCGTGTCTCGATTGGTAAGAAAATAATGTCGTTCGGTAATGCTTCATGATAATATGGATATCTCACGTCTTATGGTGTATTCCCAACAAATGGAGGATGAGAAACTCCAAGACAAGAATATGGAGGTGAAAAGAGCTAGAACCGGTGATGGGAATTTCTCCAATGCTAAGTCCGACGAACAAGGTCGACCAAGGTTCAAGTAAAGGTTCTCCAACCAAAGTTCCTCTAATTCTCCAAGGGTTAACAAAGATGGGGTGTCTAACCCTAAACCTCAAGGAGGCAATGGTGGTGGATCTTCTATGACTAGGCCTACTTGTTCTAAGTGCGGTAAGAAACATGATGGTAAGTGCGTAGTTGGCACGGATGGTTGCTATAGTTGTGGGAAGAGAGGTCATATGATGAGTGATTGTCCAATGCTTAAGGTTCAAGGAAGATATGTCAAGCAAGTTCCTCCTAGCGGTACAAATTCCAATGCTCCCAAGAAAAACTGCTTTTATGCTCTTCAATCCCGAGGTGACCAAGAGAGCTCCCTAGATGTGGTGACCGGTATGTTAAAAGTCTTTCTTATTGATGTGTATGCCTTGTTGGATCCTGGTGCTACTTTATCTTTTGTGACGACTTATGTGGCGGTGAGGTTTGATGTTCCTCCAGAAGAGTTATTAGAACCTTTTACGATTTCTACCCCGATTGGTGATTCTGTGGTAGCTAAGAAGGTTTATAGAAGTTGTCCCATTTCCTTGTCCCATAGAGTTACTCTTGTTGACTTGGTAGAACTTGACATGCTAAACTTTGATGTTATTCTTGGTATAGATTGGTAGCATGCATGCTATGCCTTTATTGATTGTATAACCCGGGTGGTTAACTTCCAATTTCTGAATGAGGCAAATTTAGAGTGGAAAGGAGGAAATTCTATGCCTAGAGGTCAATTTGTCTCTTGTCTTAAAGCTAGGAAGATGATCTCCAAAGGGTGTAATTACCATCTTGTTAGGGTGAGGGATGTGGATTCTGAAACCCCTTCTCTAGAGTTGGTTCCAGTAGTTAATGAGTTTCTAGAAGTTTTGCCTGATGATTTTCTCGGTGTTCCTCCTGAGCGGGAAATAGACTTTGGTATTGACCTTCTTTCGGATACGCAACCTATCTCCATTCCTCCTTATAGAATGGCTCCGGCGGAGCTAAAGAAATTGAAAGAGCAACTAAAGGATTTTCTAGACAAGGTCTTTATTCAACCGAGTATCTCTCCATGGGGTGATCCGGTGTTGTTTGTTAGAAAGAGGTCTCTTAGAGTGTGCATTGATTATCGTCAATTGAATAAAGTGACCATGAAGAACAAGTATCCCCTTCCTAGAATTGATGACTTGTTTGACCAACTTCAAGGGGCTAGTTATTTCTCCAAGATTGATCGACGTTCGGGTTATCACCAATTGAGGGTGAGAGGGGTTGATATTCCAAAGACAACTTTCCGAATGAGGTATGGTCACTTTGAGTTCCTAGTAATGTCCTCTGGTTTGACTAATGCTCTGGTGGCGTTCATAGACTTAATGAATAGAGTGTTTCGACAATATCTTGACATGTTTGTGATAGTGTTTATCGATGATATTTTTATCTATTCAAGGAGTGAGGATGAGCATGTTGACCATTTGAGGGTCGTATTGCAGGTTCTTAAGGACCATCAACATTTTGCAAAGTTTAGCAAGTGTGAGTTTTGGTTAAGGTCCATAGCATTCCTTGGTCATATTGTGTCAAGCAAGGGTATTGAGGTAGATCCTAAGAAGATGGATGCGGTCAAAAGTTGGCCTAGACCTCTGACTCCCTCCGACATAAGAAGCTTTTTGAGTTTGGCCGGTTACTATAGAAGGTTTGTTGAGGGGGTTTCCTCCATTGCTTCTCCTTTGACGGCTTTAACTCAAAAGAAGTCTAAGTTTGTGTGGTCGGAAGCTTGTGAGAAAAGTTTCCAAGAGTTGAAAGATAGACTTACTTCCGCTCCAGTGTTGACCTTACATGAGGGTATGAATGGTTTTGTGGTATATTGTGATGCCTCTAGAGTTGGGTTGGGATGTGTGCTTATGCAAAATTTTAAGGTGATTGCCTATGCTTCTAGGCAACTTAAGGTCCATGAGAAGAATTATCCGACCCATGATCTTGAATTAGCAGCGGTTATGTTTTCCTTAAAAATATGGAGGCATTATCTATATGGGGTGCATGTTGATGTGTTTATCGATCACAAGAGTCTCCAATATGTGTTTAGTCAAAAAGACATGAATCTTCGGCAAAGAAGGTGGTCAGAATTATTGAAGGACTATGACATGAGTATCCTTTATCACCCCGACAAAGGTAATGTGGTAGCGGATGATCTTAGTAGATTGTCCATGGGTAGTATGGCTCATGTAGAGGATGAAAATAAGGAATTGGTTCATGATGTGCATAGGTTGGCCCGGCTAGGTGTTCAACTAGTGGATTCCACCAAGGGTTGCGTCATGGTTCATAATGGGTCTGAATCATCCTTTGTGATGGATATGAAGTCTAAACAAGATATTGATCCTATATTAGTAGAGTTGAAAGAGTCGGTACTCAAAAAGTCCGTTGAGGCTTTCTCCTAAGGGGGAGATGGGGTGATTAGGTACCAAGGTCGGTTATGTGTTTCAGATGTTGATGGTTTGAGAGAGCAAATTCTAGAAGAAGCTCATAGTTCTCGGTTTTCTATTCATCTGGGAGCCACCAAGATATACCGTGACATATGGGAAGTCTATTGGTGGAATGGTATGAAGAGAGATATTGCAAGAGTTGTAGCGAAATGTCCGAATTGTCAACAAGTTAAGGCCGAGCATCAAAGGCCAGGAGGCTTATCCCAAGAGATAGATATTCCCACTTGGTAGTGGGAAGAAGTGAATATGGATTTTATTGTGGGTTTTCCTAGCACTCGAAGGCAACATGATTCTATTTGGGTCATCATAGTCCGAATGACAAAATCAGCCCACTTCATTCCCATCAAGGTTTCTTTTTCGGCGGAAGACTATGCCAAGTTGTATATCAAAGAGATAGTGAAGTTACATGGGGTTCCTTTATCTATTATTTCGGATCGGGGTACTCAATTTACTTCACACTTTTGGAAGTCATTCTAAAAAGAGCTTGGTACTAAGGTTAAGCTTAGCACAACTTTTCATCCCCAAGACGATGGGCAAGTGGAGCGTACCATACAAACATTAGAAGATATGTTGCGGGCATGTGTTATAGACTTCAAGGGTAATTGGGATGACCATTTTCCATTAATAGAGTTTTCCTATGATAATATCTATCACTCAGGCATCGGTATGGCTCCTTTTAAAGCTTTGTATGGTAGGAGATGTAGGTCTGCGGTTGGTTGGTATGAGGTAGATGAAATTGCTTTGATAGGTCCCAAACTAGTTTAAGAAGCCATTGATAAGGTTCATCTTATTAGAGAAAGGTTGAGGACGACTTAAAGTAGACAAAAGTCTTATGCTGATGTGAGAAGAAGGGATCTAGAATTTGAAGTCAATGATTGGGTCTATCTTAAAATCTCACATATGAAAGGTGTGATGAGGTTTGTCAAGAAAGGGAAACTTAGTCCCGGGTATGTAGGCCCATATCAAATTTTGAAGCGTATTGGGAAAGTTGCCTATGAGTTAGATTTACCAAATGAGTTGACTCCGGTTCATTCGGTATTTCATGTTTCTATGCTGAAGAAGTGTATCGTAGATCCGGCATCCATCATTCCCCTAGAAGGGTTGGGGGTTGATGAGAGTCTTTCATATGAGGAAGTTCTGGTAGAAATCCTAGACCGGAGAGTTAAAAGATTGAGAAACAAGAAAATAGCTTCCGTAGAAGTTTTGTGGAAGAACCATGTAGTTGAGGGTTCTACTTGGGAGGATGAGGCCGATATGAAGTCCCACAATCCTCATCTCTTTCCTTCTACTCCTATTCAATCTTGAGGTAAGTAGTTCCTCTTGAGTTTAGTGATTTGGGATTTAGGTGTGCTAAATGTGTTTCCATGATTTCCTTATATTATGCATGTTCTTGAGAAATTCATGTTTAGTAAGAAAATGAGTTTTTATGATTTATGTGTTCCTCATGTTGTTGTGCATTTAGTAGGAGTTGCATATTTGACTTAATGAGATGAGTTGATGAACATGCTTTGATTTAGTATGCTTTTGAGAGTAATTGCATATTGGCTCCATGATAGTGTGTTGAGCATGCTTTTAGTTGGAGAAGGTATTTCCTCCTATAGATATGTGAAATGATGAGTTTTGTGCATAATGGGTTGTAGATGTAGTTCCTACTTCCTTGTGTTGCATTATTTATGTTTGAGATGGAGTTGAAGTTTCCTCCTTTTAATTGTGCATTATTTTGATGTTCATGCATGATGGGCTGCTAGTCTTGAGTCTTTAATTCCATAAGGTGTCTAGATCGTCATTCGAGGATGAATGTTCCCAAGGGAGAGATATTGTAACACCCTAGAAACTAGTAGGCTAAACTAGTGATACATCCAAATTTACACTTCAATTAAGAAGTATAAATGATCGAAGTAAATTTATAGAACTTAACGTGAGTTGAGGTCGATCCCATAGAGTATTTCTTTACAGAAATGATTTCACTTTCGCATTTACCCAAATGCTGTTATTATTTCCTAATGGGAAAGATTGCGGAAAGTAAAATGGGTTTAGTTGTAAAATTATAGTAATGAAGGTTGTTAAGACAAATCCAGAGTTATCAATTAACAGAGTTTTGATTTTTAACGTTGTATTTATGATTGAATGATGCTAGGACTGTGTTCCCCATAAAGGTACATCTAATGTTCTTTCGTAATTGAGTTTCAGGCAATTCTCTACAAAATACAGGCGAGCCAGATATATCTAACATATATCAGTCTAATTAGATATTTTCACTCAAGTCCTCTCGATCCTAGAGTGTCAACATGTTTTACGCTCGCTTATAATAGTGTTAAAGTTCTTTCTTCTCGAACTCAAACTTTGACTCCATTTCGTCAGGTTAATTCATCTTTTTCCCAACCATCAGTTTTCTCTCAAACAAATGACAGATACAGGCTACACCGTAATGCGTGCACTCATTAGAATACATGAATAACGAAAGCTAAATTATAATTTGCTAATACAAATTACCTTCCACTCGTCTTACAAAAATACACTTAGAGTTACATCATAGATCCCACAATCCCAGTTGTGGTATTTAGCCACTCATGATTTCATGTAAACATACATAATTATATGATGAAAACATGATAAGAAAGTACTTACAAAAATATGCAAAAATTGATAAGCACTTGATAATTCAAAACCAGAACTCCAATGTTCGAAATCGATTCAACGTTAATCGTCACAAACTAAAGCTAAGAATATTTGAAACTTAGTCGTTCGTTCTAGATAAGATGAGATAGAAACTAAAAACGACCTAATTAATTCAAATAAAGCGTTTAAAAAGAGTCATACTCAAAGTAGGACTGAACTGTCGGGAAACTCCACGGACACCTTTACGATCCGTCAAGGGCTTCACGATCCGTGAAACCCTTTGTGATCTTCACGGTCCGTGAAACCCTTCGTGATCTTCACTTGGCACGTTTGAAACTTGGATCTTCAAAGACAACACACTGGATAGATATCACGGACAATACCACAGACCGTCAAAGGGACCACGGTCCGTATAGTTGTCTGTGGTCTTCACTTGACCAATTCCATCTTCAACTTTTCCATTCCCTTTCACTGGATCATCTTCACGACGATCACCACGGACTGTTGTGAGGACCACGGTTCGTGAGGTCGTCTGTGGTCTTCACTTGGTTCAATCATCTTTCATCTCCTCCAACCATAAACACTGGTTCAACTTCTAAGAGGATCTCCACGATCAGTAGTGAAGACCACGGTCCTTGAGGCCGTCCGTGGTCTTTACTTGCTTAAATTCTTCTGCATTTTCTTCTTTTCTTTCTTCTTTTACATTCACTTGCTTTACCTATACAAACATTACCAAACACATCATATCCACATAAATATACTCGATTATAGTAGTAATCCTTAGTTTTCAAGCGTCAAATGTGCCTAGATTTCGTTGCACATCAACACCCTCAAATTAGAACCATTACTTGTCCTCAAGTGATGAGAAAAATAATACATTCAGCATTCAAACATTCACAATCTTTTTGAAACTATTCAGCACCCATCTCAATCACAAATTATATCAAAAACCATAAATCTAACATGCAAGGATCAATATATGACATCCCATTATTCACAGTCGACCATGCTTATGCCTGTGTACTATCAGCTAACACAATCTACTATCAAATGCAATCACTCTGTTCTCACACCAAAGAGGTCCCTCACTCATGATAATTGGGACTCAGTTCTACGCTCGCACTCTCAAAGAACTTCTAACACTAACAACAAAAGACCATAGGCTTTCCCTTGCTTTCTATGCTCTATCTTTCAAAAACCCGGAATAGGATCACTGTAGGACTTTATCGGCTTGTAACATAGGCTCAGGCTAGGGAATGGATATTTGGGTTTGTGAGTGACTAGTCTATTGGTTCTCCAAAGTTTCGTTTGCACACAACTCTTTCTGAGCGATTTCCTTCTTTTCTTCATTTCAGTACATCCCAACCACCATTGTTTTTTTATTTATGCTTTCAGCTAAGTGGTTGAACCTTCTTTTTCACTTCTTTTTACGAACTAGAGAGCTGAAGCTAAGAACTGGAGAGCTGTAGCTAAGAACTGAAGAGCTGAAGTGACCACGATTTCTCCGATACCGGATTTCATCAAGCGTAAGTACCCAATTCTTGATTCTTGGTTCTTGAATTTATAACTATGTTTTCACACTTGTATGTATAAGGTTTTTTTGTAATAATCACCATGGGTGCTTGTACCTCAAAACCTCCAAGACCCAATCCTTATTCCCCACAAGAAATTCTTCCCCCACCGGAAACACCAAATGTCGCTGAAACCCAGAAAGATAATGAAGCTAAAAATCACCTCTACTCCAGCGAGGTTGTTTAAACGCCATTTTCCTCCTCCTTCTCTAGTGAAACATATTAAAGCTTTGCTGTTGAGATGGCATGGTAGTGTTAAGCCTAATGCTGCAACTATTCCTGAAGGAGAGGAAACTGAGGGGGCTAACTTGGATAAGAGTTTTGGGTTTTCTAAGAAATTTGCGAGTAAGTATGAAATTGGGGAGGAAGTGGGTAGAGGCCATTTTGGGTAAACTTGTTCTGCTATTGTCAAGAAAGGTGAACTTAAGGGTCAGAAAGTTGTTAAGGTCATTCCAAAAGCCAAGGTCTCTTGCATTGAAATGTATTTGCATTTTGAATTACCTACAATGTCTGATTGTTGAAGTACATGGTGGGAAAAATTGGTCAATTTTATGAGTCCATTTTCTTTGATTTAAGTTCTGTTGG
>JAJOOO010009503.1:0-14422 GCA_029582685.1 Solanum piurae | reverse complement strand
CATGCTAATATTTGATGGTAGTAATGTGACTTACCTTCTAAAAGAATCACTTTATAAACTATATCATAAAAGATTAAATATACAAAATAGTAAGTAGGGATCGTCAGACGCTACGCTAAATAGCATAACTAATGGAGTAATCTAGAAGCTAAATTTTTATTTATAATTTTTCAACCGACATAGAATGGCGCGGAGTAACATATAATGACACATGAATAACGACTGAGTGTCTTGTAACGTATGAACGGTTAAAGTGATATATAGTGACGTATGACTGACGATAAAAAATATAGAACCAAAAAATATTGCAATAATATATAATTACCAATAGAATATAAAAATCACTAATCTTTGAATGATTTCATCTAATTTGATCATTAAGGCGCGAATATCTTCTCTTTAATTCAAGTAACGACACTATCAATGTTTCTCTACCGACGGAAAATAAATATATTACAAATCAAAGTAGAATAGAAAATATAGACAAAATAATTGATATACATATAAAATTTACTTTCAACTAATTTACGTCAAACTTATTTCAATATCTCTCTACCAGTGGTCAAAATAAATATATTACAAATCAAAGCAGAGTAGAAAATATAGGCAAAATAATTGATATACATATAAAACTTACTTTCAATTAAATTTCGTCAAACTTATTATCAATTTCTCTCTACCAGTGGTCAACATAAATATATTACAAATCAAAGCAAAGTAGAAAATATAGGCAAAATAATGGATATACGTATAAAATTTACTTTCAATTAAATTTCGTCAAACTTAATCAAATTTTTCTTCTTCATTTTAATGTGAATAACGACATTATCAATGTCTCTCTACCAGTGGTCAAAATAAAAATATTACACATCAAAACATAGTAGAAAATATAGACTAAATATTTGACATACATATAAAATTTACTTTCAATTAAATTTCGTCAAACTTAATCAATTTTTTCTTCCTTTTTTTAATGTGAGTAACGGCATTATCAATGTCTCTCTACCAATGATCAAGATAAATAAATTACAAATCAAAAATATAAATATAATATCTAATTCAAATATTGAATTCATGTCTTTTTCCAAATGGTAAAAATAAATACAATACAAATAAAAAAAGATGAATTAAAAATACGAGCATATTATCTAATTACTTATAGGATCAACATCTCTACCTCAATAATAAAAATAGATACATTATAACAATTTCATGCATGCTCCAAGTATAGAAATCCTGTCCAAATTGATAAATATAATTATTAAATTTACAGTCAAACAAAATATATACCAATAATTTTACGTGACACTTGATGTATAGAAATCATGATCAAAATTAAATAAAATAAATATTATTAATTAAATTCATATATATAGTATTATTTAAACCAATACTCACCAATAAATAATTATTTCCAATAAAAAAAATTGTCATCTTATCTTAAACATATATATACACTTTTAATATATGGTTATTAATCTTGGTAACAAATGAAGATTTTATGCTTTGAATGTAGTCTTTACCCAAATATTTATTCACCTCTCAACTCCAAACCAATTTTTTTTATTAGTATATAAATAGTACAAGCATAAACATAACAACATTTTTCTTTAACGTATACAAAGGTGTGTACTATTTCTTGATATTGTTTTTTTCCAATTCTTCTATTCTCTTTCTCTCTCTCTCTACTTGTCCTTCATTTTCTCTTGTTTCTCTCTCCTTTTTTTTTTTTAAACAGTAGACTGACTTTGGCTCTCCGGCATTGACTGGTTCTTAAACAAATTCACTCCGGTAACTGGACTCAGCTAAAGATCGGTAAGTTTAGTTTATAAATATAATAATTTTGTTCTAAATTTTATTTTATTTTTTTTACTTTTTTTTTTGTGGTAATTGGTTTGTTTTAATTTTTTGTGCAACAACAATCCATAAAAGTAGGTGTGATCATTTTTCAACTCAGAACTATTTTTTTGTAGATTTTGGGTGAAGTTTATGGGGAATAGAATTTCCTCAAATTCAGTGTGATTTCTAAATTTCTTGTTATTCCAATTCACTTGTTTTTTTCCTGTGTCATTTCTGGGGAATGTTGAATTTTTAGTAGTCATATCAATCTTTTTCTTCCAATTCTAAGGAAGAAAAATCTGTTAATTAATGATGAACTCCATTATATAGAGACAGGGGAAAGGCAGTAATTTAAGATGAGCTTTTGAAGAATTGATGGAAAGTCTGTTTTCTGTGAGATTTTGCTAATTGGTAAACAACATTTGTGTTTTTTTTTTTTTTTGGTTTATGAATTTGGTATGTGGATATGATGATGATAAGTACACACAGTAAAAAGATAGAAATGAGAAAGAAACTGAAAAGTGAATTAATCTTTCCTTTTTTTGAGATTGAGTTTCTATAATGAGCAACATTTTTTATTTTTCTGTTATCTGATTGATGATTCATTTGGGTTTATCCTAAAATGTCAATGAACTGGAAATAGTAATTGTTGATTTTGTCATTGGTCTATGTATAGGTAGAAAAGTCCTTCCTTTTTAGGCTGCAGAAAACAAAATTCAGAGACTTGAATTAGTAAAGTGCATAAAACTCACCACCAAAGGATGTGGCAGCAGATAGAGATGTTCCTTCCGTAACTAGAGATCTCTGTTTCAAGCCTGGGTACGGGAAACATGAATAAGTCAGGTTTTAATGTTGGGTACCACATACACTTCATTAGAAACCAAAAGGAAGTGTATAGAACTCGAGTACTAAGAAATTGTATGTTCAAATTGATGAATCATTATAAGTTTATATTCATATAGTGATTTGTTTCAAAAAAAAATTTAATTTTTGGAATTTGATAATACTTGTTAATTGGTTCAGTTATTGTGGCACTGAGGTTAGATTTTGGATCTGCCTATTTATGTTTCTGATATTTTCTCAAATTTCCCGTCATTAAATGCATGATGAAATCTTTATGCTTTCATATCAAAGAACTGTTATTTTTCCATGTGTTTAAACCTTCTACTTAGGAGCAGTTATGGATTGAATTTTTTTCATTTGTATGTTTTACAGTGAAGTGCTATCTGGCAGTTGAAACATAGTCAGTCTTGAACAGTTAAAGGCGAAGACCCGAGGGATGAATTAGACAGCCGAGAAGAATAGACTTACAATTGAAGGATGAATCCGGGGAGAGTATTTTCAACTCCCCAAGAGAATGGAGGTGTCCAAAATGGAGATCCTCGGATTCCTTTTAGTTCGCAAAAGCCTGTTTTGCCATTACCAGATCTTGTTCAAGCTGAAATGCAACGGGATCAGATTGAGATGACAGGATGGCCAGACCTGCTCGGGATGTATGGTGACTTTTTACTAATGCCAGCTTCTGAAACTGGAGCAGTTCAGAATCCTGTCACGTCTGTGAGTTGGGATAAAGGGTCTACTGGTCACTGGTCTGATGTAGCAGTCAGTAACAGAAGCTCCGGTATAGATATCAATAGCTGCGAAAATGTACCAGATCACAGTAAGCCTGCTTGCACAAAAGTGAATTCTTTAGAAGAATTGATTGGGATGAAGAACCAGTCAAATATGATCTCCACCTGTGGTAGATCAAGCAACATCTATCTCAGTGATATACCGATCCTTCGGAACTCATATGCTCAAGTTGACAGCAGATATGAGCAGCCGCAACTCAAAGCTGCAGGTCAAACATTGCTCAATGAGAGTCAAGTGTTTATTAGTCCAAACCAGACGTTTGATTGTTACAACCGACACCTACCACTTGGTGAGTTTACTCTTATGTTAGTATTGCAAGAACATAACCATTATGAGGTCTTTCAAACTTATGTTTGCAGAAAAAGAAAATACATGAAAGGCAGGAACACTTTCAGATATTGCATTGTAATGCCTAGGAACAGTACAACGAAAAGAAAAAAAACATGCTATTTTTTTCACTAACAAGATTTATGCATTTCAATGTACTCAAACCCTAATTTACAATCTCTGTGAGCACAACAGAGATTGTGCTAGGAAGTCCATACAACTACGGAGTACAATACATTAGCATAACATTTTATTTTGTTTTGATAGATACAATATATTAGCATAACTTTCTTCTTCAACAAATTACATTACAGAGTTCTTAATACGTGTATCAATTCCTTATATGTATTAGAGATTCTAACTGTTGTATCAAGTTACTCCTAATAATAAAAGTTAGATATGCATTTTGAATGCAAGTTAATGACGTAAAAGCTTAGAAATTATCCCATTTGATAGATATATATCATGATATTTCAATCTAAATCACAAGTTTGTCTAATTTATTTTCCTTACAGATGGTATGCGAAGCCCTTATCAGGTCAATAGATCCTTGATTTCACCATTGGCACCAGATGCTGGTACAAGTCCAAGCACAAATAGTTTCTTCACATTTGCACCAGTAACACCAGAACATAACCACTTCAATGACAACCAGCATTTTGAGAGACAAAATGTCCCGATACAAGAAAGGTCTAGCCTTGAGAAAGATGGGCAGGAGAATGTTCTCGGGTCTATGAAATCCAAAGATGACCACTCTGATAAACTCTTACAGAGAGTCACAGATTCAGTGGTTGTCAATTCACCATTGACTGAAAAGATTGATAATGGCAATGTAGGTAATGTGGACATTGACCTAAACAAGACACCAGCATCGAAAACTCCCAAAAGGCGAAAACACCGGCCGAAGGTAGTAATAGAAGGGGAAACCAAAAGAACTCCGAAGCGTGCTGCTCCGGGAGATGGTACTCCAAATGAGAATCCATCAGGAAAAAGGAAGTATGTCCGCAGAGACGGCCTCAAAGCTTCAACAACTGAACAAACCGAAGTGAATGAGTCCACTGCCCAAAGAAATAGCACTCCAAATGAGAACCCATCAGGAAAAAGGAAGTATGTCCGCAGAAAGGGCCCCAATGCTTCAACAACTCAACAAACTGAAGTTGTTGACAAGGACAAAGTTCCTGATGCTGGAGAGACAGAAAAAACATGTCGGAAAATGCTAGATTTTGACTTGGAAGACATAACAAAAGATGAAAGCCTGCCAAGTACCAATATCCACCACCTAGAAAAACATCAACAAAAGAAAGAAACTTTCGATTTGAACTTGAATTCCCAAGACATGGAGTTGTCATTGGCTATCATGGAGGCTTCTGCAATATCAGCTGGGCAGAATCAGAGGAAAGGAGAAATTGCAGAGAAACTGCTAATGGAAAAGCCAAAAGATTTGGTATCACCACTTCCTTCAGCAAATCAAGTTACAAGAAATAACCAGGCACTGAATGCTCTTGCAAGAAGTCTAAGTATGCAAACTGTCTCTAGGTATCAAAACAGCATTCAGCTGTATGAACCAAGACAGCTAGCACTGGGTAGGATGCCTCTACTTCTGAGAGACACAGCATCCACAGGCAACGACGGAAGAGGATCCAAGAGGGATCAGTTCCCCAGTTCCCCATTTCAACCAAGAACTTTCAGCCAGATGGGATCTGTGTGCTCGGAAATGTTGGGGAATGACAACAGCAGAAGAAACTGCAGCACTTCATCTGGTATTCCTTCCTCTACTGCAGCTGCAATTCATGACTCAACAAAGTTACCGTCAAGCAGCTTGAGCATAAACAGATATAACGGAGCCAGTGAGGAGGGTAGTAGGTGTTGTGCTAGTCCCATGGTTGTTAAACATAATTTGCAAAAGCAACCAACCCCATCTCAGATGCATTCTTATGCACAGCCCATACCACAGCACATATCCCAGCAGACGGCTGGAATCCACAGATCCCAAGTACAGGCCACAAGCAGCAACTGGACTCATCAGTATCAACTCCAAAGTCTAGCTATGGTGGTACAAAACATTGAGAGAAGAAATTCTCACAATAAGATGCCAGCAAAGCAGAACATGAGGAAGATGTCACCCAATGAACTATCCAATTATGGGGAGCTGCTTCCAAGAGAGAACAAGAATTCACGAGCTGACCAACATCACCTGACAAAAGCTAGAGGTATCCTTTTGCAACTATGGCATCACTCTTGCTTGTATTGTTTTCTTCTTTCAGCAATGTAGCATCAGTCTTAGACCAAGTATGAAGAATCATGATGGGACGGTTTGTCCATGGAATATCTTTCCCTTTCTATTAAAAAAAAAATAATCAGAACATTGTTTGGTTATACATTGGGCTGATTTTTCGAAAAAAAATCTGAAGATGAATTTTCCTTTTTTGTTCAAAATTTTAGAAACTGTTGAAGAAAATCTGTTCTACTAAAAATATTTCATCTTGTTTTCAAGTTAAATGCATGACAAAACACTTCAATTTCCAAATACAATTTTCAACTTACTTTCAAATACTATTTTTTTTCAAATATCACATCTTTCTTATGTCCAATGCTTACTAAGATTCCAATCACTACAAACTTTCTGTCAAACAGGCATACAAGGAATACACAGACATCCAGTGAGTGTCGACATAGGCTTACAAGGATTACAAAGACATGTAGTGTCAGTTGATATAATCACACAGCAATTGGAACGCCTTGTTATCAGTAATAGCAAGAAAAATGCTGCTAAAGTGGAGCAAAAGGCCCTTGTTCCATACAAGGGCAGTGGCACAATTATCCCTTATGATGGATTTGATCCTATCAAAAGACGTAAAGCACGGCCCAGAGTGGACCTTGACCCAGAGACCAACAGACTATGGAACGTCTTAATGGGGAAGGAAGAAAGTGCAGAGACAATGGACAAGGACAACGAAAAATGGTGGGAAGATGAAAGGAAAGTTGTCCGTGGACGGGTAGACTCTTTTGTCGCACGAATGCGCCTTGTTCAAGGTAATAAACAACCATTCATTTCCACAACACATCTGTCTTATATTATTAGAATTGCTGTTATCGTGATATTATCAACTCCAAATAGACAAATAATTTGAAAAGCTTTGCAGGGGATAGGAGATTCTCGCCTTGGAAGGGATCTGTAGTCGATTCAGTAATAGGAGTATTCCTCACACAGAATGTTTCAGATCATCTCTCAAGGTAATTGATAGTCAGCTACCATCAGAAGAACATAGTCAATCTAATTAAAAATAGAAGTTGATAATTCAATAACATAACCTTTCTTGCAGCTCTGCTTTCATGTGCCTTGCAGCCAAGTTCCCCTTGCCAACAAGCACCAAGAATACCCTCTCCCAAGATGGGTGTAACATAGTAGTGGAGGAACCAGAAGTCGAAATAATAGATCCAGATGGGACTACCATATATCATAAAGCTAGATTACAGCACAGAATGGAAAACCACACTCACACATCTAGAGCTTATTTAGTAAGTGAGCATGACAAGAGAGTTGACGAGGAAGTCATTTCATTACAAAACTCTCCTGACTCTCTCATTCTTCAAGCCAATGAAGAACTCAGGTCAAGCTCCGGATCCGACTTAGAAAGTGAAGACCAGCCAAGTTCACCCAACTTGAACAAAGACAGTACTCAAGCAAATCATTCTCCACCGACAAAGTGGACTGCTGCATTCCAGGAATATCAGAGTCACTTTATGAGGAATAAGCTTTCAGAAAAGTCGCTTGTCTTTGGGAATCAGAAGATAGAAACTGTAGCAGATATCATGCATAATGAAAATCTTGATGCAGAGACATATTTACATGGCTATCCAATCAATCCGCATGTTCAGGTCCAAGAGATACCAATTAGTTCTGCCAGTAATTCCTGGTTGAACATGATACCAGAATTTGGAAAACATGAAACAGCATGCCATGAGAAAGAAATCAACATGAGCAAAAGCATGCAACAAATAGGAGGAAGTTCGAGTCCATTAATAGCTCAGCGAACCACACTTCCCGTTATTCATGCACCAAGGATGGGAGAGATAGGAGGTGCAAAAATGCAACCTCACAAGGTAAGTAATCAACATTTTGTAAGTTCCCATCAAAAGGAGATGGCAATGGCGTCACAACTAGAAAGTGCTTGCATCCGACAATCAGTAAACCATTCAGAAGCCGTTGCTAAAGGACAAGGTAATCCTGATATCCCAAAATCTTGTAGTCCTTACCTCATAGTACATACAAGAAACTCTTGCAATATAACCAAATTCCATGCAGAAGGTCAAGCTTATCCTTCAAGCAAGCAACCCAGTACAACAGGCACCAACATCTCAAAGACGAGAAAAAGAAGAGTTGAGGAAGGAGATAAGAAAGCTTTTGATTGGGATAGCTTGAGAAAGGAAGTCCAATCAAAGAGTGGAAAAAAAGAAAGAAGCAAGGATGCGATGGACTCATTGAACTACGAAGCAGTCAGAAGTGCAGCAGTTAAAGAAATTTCTGATGCTATTAAGGAACGAGGGATGAACAACATGCTGGCAGAGCGAATTAAGGTACCAGCACTAAACATGTATTCATTAGTCACAAGGAGAAAGAGAGACTTCGCAAGTAAAATTTCATAGAAAACATAATTGCTTATTGTGCAGGACTTCCTTGATAGACTGGTAAGGGATCATGGAAGTATTGACCTAGAATGGTTGAGAGATGTGGCCCCAGACAAAGTGAAGTAAGTTCCTTGCAATAATACACTAAAGTTTTTTCTACCTTCGTGAGTTTATCTGCCCCTAAAAAAATTCCTTACTGCAGAGAGTATCTTTTGAGTATTCGTGGACTGGGTCTGAAAAGTGTAGAATGCGTGCGGCTATTAACACTTCATAACCTTGCTTTTCCAGTAAGTTCCACTTGCCAACAATGTGCAATGATCTACTAACTTGATCTAGAACTCAAAGTTGAATTTGTCAGGTTGACACAAATGTTGGACGAATAGCTGTGCGATTAGGATGGGTTCCTCTCCAACCACTTCCTGAGTCGCTGCAGTTGCATCTTCTTGAACTGTAAGTTATTAAAGCAAAACTTCAAAACTGTACTTTGTCTACTATATGGGTTATCATTCATGCTTCAATACAGGTATCCAATTCTGGAGTCAATTCAGAAGTATCTCTGGCCACGACTTTGCAAGCTCGATCAGAGAACACTGTACTTTATCAAAACCTCATAATAATTTTCATTGGTTACACATGTAATTAATAAGCTAAAAGGCGCTCTAACATACCCATGGATGTATCACTAATAGGGTTATGTTTGTTGACAGGTATGAGTTGCACTACCACATGATTACCTTTGGAAAGGTAAGTTTAATTGAGCTTTTCAAGTTGAATGTGCCCTCATATGACAAATTTTGTGGAAGTTGTTCTCCCTCATCAGAAAGAATGATAATTATGGCTCACTTCCAATGTTGACACAGGTTTTCTGCACCAAAAGTAAACCTAACTGTAATGCATGCCCACTGAGAGCTGAGTGCAGACACTTTGCTAGTGCTTACGCAAGGTTAGTAATCCATATCTCCTATCTTCAAATTGCTAGTGAAGCGCAGAACATAAGGTTACCTTAAGATTTGCTTCATTCCTCTTTTTAGCAACTTTAAACTAAAAGAGTTAGCATCACCTACAAAATTGGGACGAAAAAACATGGTTTGAAGTTTAAAAATGCAACTCTAAGAACAGAAACCATACTTTTCTAATTCAAATTATAATAATGATGATCCCAATATCAGTCAGACAGTCCTTATTATTAAGTTCAAATCACAAAATAATTTCAAAAATTGTCTAGTAGAGCTCGAAAACTGTTCCTCAGATGTCGCTTGCATTAGAGATGTAAAATCTGGCAATATTTTACTTCTTTTGTTACTTAGTTAATTTCTAGGAAAATTTACCTGCAGTGCAAGACTTGCCCTTCCTGGCCCAGAGGAGAAGAGTATAGTGAGTTCAGCAGTTCCGATCCCTAGTGAGGGAAATGCAGCTGCCGCGTTCAAGCCCATGCTATTACCCCCAGCAGCTGAAGTAAGAATGGCGTATCCATATGCTCCAGTTGAGGCTGGTGACCTACCTTCTTTCCTAGAAAGGTCAATGCCAATACCTCAAGAGATGACCAACTTATTAAATAGAGAAGCAACAGTCATTACCAACAACTGTGAACCTATTATTGAGGAGCCAACAACACCAGAACCATTGCCAGAACTATTAGAAAGTGACATAGAAGATAGTTTTTTTGAAGATCCTGATGAAATTCCATTGATTGAACTCAACATGAAAGAGTTCACCACCAATTTGGAAACTATTTTACAAGAGCATAATAAAGAAGGTGACGTATCCAAAGCTCTGGTGGCCTTGAATCCAGATGCAGCTTCAATTCCTACTCCCAAGCTGAAAAATGTCGGCCGCCTACGGACAGAACACCAAGTGTAAGTTCCTAATCTCTTGTTAGATGTTTACCTGTGTAAATATGTGAGAATAAGATAAGTGAACTTTTAAGTATGCCATAAAAAGGAGTTGGTAGAATATAACATTGTTGTAGTAGGAGTTGATTTGAATATGAAATTGCACGTAATTAAGAAGACAATCAGCAAAGAATGTGCAATGCAGATATCTACACAAATTTGCACTGCACTGAAAAGAGAGAATTATTAGATGTAAAAAGCTGCAGTACCAGTTTGTATTGCACATACACAACACCTCCCAACACCGTCAATTATTGAGTATTGAGTCGTCTCATTTTTTACTCAAAACTAATGGTCAATACTCTAATATTGCAGTTATGAACTCCCAGATTCCCATGAATTGTTGGATAAGGTCAGTTGTCTATCTTCTGTTGCTCAATTATTTGGCTCTTCATCAAAAAAAAAAAAATTGGCTAGAACTAAACTTTATTATGTCCCAATAATCTTCCAATACAGTTGGATAAAAGAGAACCCGATGATCCAAGTCCGTACCTTCTGGCAATATGGACACCAGGTATGCAACTGAATTTTCTTTGAACAGTATCATCCTCTCTGGGATATCAACTAATGCAACACGTATAACAGTTAGTGAATGGAGAAAACTTGTGTCCCTGATTCTCACCATAGTGATAATCTGAAGCGAAACCATGCATTAGCAACATTTAGCTTTTGAAACCGAAATTTGCCCTAAATAGTACGGCAACGGGAGGACACACTGACCAGTTTTTTTCTTTTTTTCCTCCCTTTTCATCACTGACTACATTAGAACTCTAGTCCACAGTAGATTATGTTGTTTTAACTTCTGTGCCTACTGCAACCAGGTGAGACTGTAAATTCAATTCAACCTCCTGAAACAAAGTGTGATCATAGTGGATCAGGAAACCTGTGCAATGAGACAACATGCTATTCATGCAATGGCATAAGAGAGGCAAACTCACAAACTGTAAGAGGCACACTACTGGTGAGTGGCCCTGGCATTTGTTGTCCTTTAAAGTCACTACTTGTAGAAGAACTATAAGCTAGCATTGCCTTTTTTCCTCTGAAACGCCTAGCTTGTTGCAGATACCATGCCGTACAGCAATGAGAGGGAGCTTCCCACTCAATGGCACATACTTCCAGGTTAATGAGGTAAATTCCAAACCTTGTCATCTGATCACAATTTTCAAGAGTCTACATTGATGCTTCAAAACTTACAAGCGCAACTGTGTGTAATGAAACTTGGAAATGGATGTTATTGATTGCAATCATTCTGATCGTTGAATAAGATGTGATCTTATACTGTGCAGGTATTCGCGGATCATAAATCCAGTCTTGATCCAATTCATGTTCCGAGAAAATTGCTATGGTCCCTGTCGAGAAGGACCGTGTACTTTGGGACCTCTGTCTCAACAATTTTTAAAGGTACAAACAAATGCTCAGGAAAAACATTGTGGTTTGATCTATGACTTAAGAATTGAGTCTAAGTTACTGACTACATAAACATTGATGTTTATCAGGCTTGTCAACAGAACAAATTCAGTACTGCTTCTGGAGAGGTAAGTCCAACTTTTCTTGCTTCTAATATTTAAAAAGATACAGAAAAGGGATCTGAGTTAAATATGTGCCACTACTGAACTGTTCAAGTAAAAGATGTGATTGAGTTACCTAATTCCTAGAGTCAGATGTTAAACTGTCCTTGAAAATGTCATTTTGCAGGATTTGTCTGTGTAAGGGGATTTGATCGAGAGATGAGAGCCCCACGACCTCTCATTGCTAGACTGCACTTCCCTGCTAGTAAGATGGTCAAAAATAGAAGTGATGACAAAAAAAAGGAGGGAACAGCTGCAGAGAAGGTTGCTGGTTACAACTCACCAAAATCTGTCTTTACAAAGTAGAGAAACACAAGGAGGAGTAGGATAAGAATTTGATGACTAACATAGTGATGACATTCAATAACCTCACCGGAGATGCAAATTTACAGCAGCAGAATTGAAGTCACCCTTGGCGAAAAAGGGTGTAGTGTACAATAAGCATCTCTTATTCTTTGATTTATGCTCACAAACTGAGCCATCATTATTCAAGATTTACCAAATAGAAAACAAGGATAGATGTAGGAAAATTGAGATGTAACATTCATAGTTTGAATGTGAAAACAGTTGATGCCATTGTAGTGGAAAATCCTTTTTATTCATTCCCTGAAATGACTATTGCTTTGATTTACATGTTGACAGGCTCATTTTTATGTGGAACAAGTGGTTAACTGAAGATGCATACTATTGAATCTTCACCTAATAACTTAATATAGATATCCTTCAGTCTAAGCAAAGGATACAAAACTAAGAAAAATTAAGGTAGGAAAAAAGATCACCTATCAGCAATAGGCTCTGCAAATTATTGCCAACTCTTCTAAAACTTCAGATGGCCACTTGAAAACCCAGAAACGTCTCCATGTTACCAAGAAACTAAAAGAAAGGGCGAAATGCAAAAGGATAGTATATTAGCAAAGTTTATGCAAGGTAGTGAACATTACAACAACAACAAACCAAGTGTAATTCCAAAAGTAGGGTGTGAGAAGGGTAGAGTGTATGTAAACTTTACCCCTACCTTGAGAAGGTAGAGAGGTTGTTTTCAATAGACCCTTGAATGAACAAACGATTAAAAAGAGGCAGCGGTAACAAGCGAAAACAACAGCGAGAAAATAAGATAATGAGAATAAATAATAACATGTAGTAATAAACATCTAACGATAAGGAGAAAACAAGAATAATACTAATACTCTGAGAATGGGAAAGAAATATGCCGCCTTCTACCTTAATCTTCGATCTCTACACCTCCTATCAAGGGTCATGTCCTCAGTGAAAATGGATAGGCTAGAATGAAAGACAAGTTAAACCTACAACTAAGGGAGTACTTCTCTCTCTTCCTTCGGGGAAAACAGCATAGCAGTAAATGACACATACAAATTATACGAAATGCAATCAAACATCATCTAGAAAAAAATTCTCTGAAAGCCATTGAACTTTTGAGAGTAAGTTAGCAACATTGCACAGCTCTCCCTGCAACTGTTTGAACTTTCCAAATTCTGGAACTGATACACCATTCACCAAGTCAGAAAAATATGGTTTCATAACCTGAGCTTTCCTTAACCAGCTGACCTTACCTCGTAACCTTAGCTTCTCTTTCTTTATAGTTTTCTAGTTCGACCAATGACTTCATAACATCAACCTAAATACTATTTTCCTTTTTTGGCACTTAGAAGCATAAAGTCCTTAATACAAACAATTATTTTTTACTTATCAGTATGCTAAAGAGGATAATCGATCCCATTTTTTAGGAAAACAAACGTTCCCCAAGCTCTTAATTTTCTCATTTCCACATTAATCAAAAGGTCTAAACTTAGCTATCTCTCTGATAAGGTCCTTTTTGCAACTCAAAGTGTGATTTAGTGAATCATCTTCACCCTACTATACTTCAGATACTAACAGTTTTTCACTCTAACTTAGTTCAGTTAAGACAGCATTTCCAATTATACATTACTTCTTTTTCTCTTTTCAAAAAACACCTACGTGCTGGTAAATGAAAACTACTTCTGGATCAGAGTAAACAACACTGTCGAATCAAGCCACCCTTTGCCTTGAAAGATTCACACACAGCCACCAGCTAAGGGGAGATCTGTTGTTTGCTGCTCACGAAAACATCTTACCTATACTATACTCAAGTCATTCGCCTATCTTTCTGCTTTCTAATCTCCTTTCCTTCTATTCATCAAATTTTTGGCTAAAAAAAAAGGAGAAACGAGAACCTTAGATACGCTCACTTTGCATTTTTGCTTACGATCTCGAGATTTGGACTATTTTCAAAATATTCAAGTTAACAATAACAATGAAAGTAATCATATAGTCAATCATAGATTTAATTTGAAGATTGTTCTAAATTGAGCGTAAATAATCAAATATAAGATTTAAATTTGACAGTTACAGACCGATTCAATAATCAGGAAAAGTTACCTGAATAATTCTGATCGGAAAATGTGGCGCCTCCGATCGGTGAGTTCAGACTGCTCGTCGGAAAACTGAAGGTGAAGCGATTCTCGCGTCTGAAGAGTTTTTTTTTTTTTTTTTTTT
>JAJOOO010009502.1:0-17342 GCA_029582685.1 Solanum piurae | reverse complement strand
GTTGCATTTTTTGAAAGTTAATTTTACTAATTTTTAAAGTTAAGTTA
This sequence comes from Solanum piurae, assembly GCA_029582685.1. Lineage (NCBI taxonomy): Eukaryota > Viridiplantae > Streptophyta > Magnoliopsida > Solanales > Solanaceae > Solanum > Solanum piurae. The sequence goes on along the minus strand of JAJOOO010009502.1, from coordinate 17,295 downwards.
AATTATTAATAAAACATTTTAAATAAAAAAATTAGATATTCAAAAACTATACGAAAAGTACTATAAATTGCAGGTTTTTGTATATCAATATGATAAAAAGATACTCTCTCTGTCCCAATTTATGTGACACATTTCGGATTTCGAGATTCAAACAAGTCTATCTTTGACCGTAATTTTTTCATATATCTTTTAATTATTTTGAATTATCAATTATTGAGACTTATAGTACTTTTTATATAGTTTACAAATATATAAATTTCATTTTTAAAAATTTCAAGATTCCATGAGCAAATTCTCGGTCAAACTTAAACTGTTTGACTCTCGAAAAGCGAAATGTGTCACATAAATTAGGACAGAGAGAGTATATATTAGTCAATTTTTTTATAATTTAACTATAAAAATTAAAATTATAACAATTAAAATGGACAGAAGAAATATTAAATATTATCTAGAATTGTCTGGTCGAGATGTCCAAATGTCTTGAGTATTGAGTTGTCCTAATAGGTCCTTGGGAACACCAAAAAGATAAATAACAATAATACTAATAATAAAATAATTGTTCTGATTGGACTTTTAACCCACTTCACTTGCTTCAGTAAATATAATTAATATAATTATAATAATAATAATAATAATAGGCTAGATATCGAAAGTCGTAATATAATACTCAGATAGTTCCTATTCATCGATCGCCATTTTAAAGTTTATATTTCACGTGTGAAAACATGAGAAAAGAAAAAGAAGTGAATAAACAAAGAAAAAAGTTCTATGACTATTTTTTCCGATTATATTGTAATTTATTTTTCATAGTTGCAAACATCATTCATAAAATTATAGTATTAGAAGATGAGTGAAAAAATAAATTTCATCATTAAAATAATAAATTTAAATTATTCGTTGAACTGAAAAAGAAAAAAACAAACTCATGTGTCAAAAAGATCAAATATATCCCTTAATTTTGCAAAAGAATTAAATAAACTTATATGAATTTTTTTATTTATGTAACGGTAAAAGTATATATGAGTCACTATTGTTAATGTATATCAAATCATTTTCCCTTTTAAAAATAATATTACTATCTTTGTCCACTTTTAATTGTCATTATTTTCTTTTTTTAGAGTCACACGATAATAACTTTGACTAACATTTTAGGATATATTTTTTCATCATATTAATATGCAAAATTGGTATTTATAGTACTTTTCGTATAATTTTTGAATATCTAATTTTTTGTTTAAATTATCAAATTAATGTAATTTAATTTAACTTTAAAAATTAGACAAATTCACTTTCGAAAAGCACAACATAACAATTAAAAATAAACAAAGAGAGTAATTGATTTAGAAAAATGTCAAAAAATCATTTATTTCGGACAAAAACAAGTAGTCTAACAAAAAAAAATATTAGTTCAATAAATACCTAGATCAAACATTTGTCAAGTGAAGCTACGCAAGGAATTGATTCTAGCAAGCTTTTTGGTACTTGTACTAGAAGAATATAATATGCTTCCTCATATTACCTGTCAGCCTGAAATTCTATGGAAAGGGTTTCAACTTTTTCAGTACAAAGGGAACAATATTAGCAGAGCGGATCAAGAACGAAACTTTCCAGGCATCCATTTCTCTCTTCTTCTTTTTTTAATGACCGTGGTGTTCGAACCAGTTTTCGCTTGCCTAGACTAATTCCACAGGGTAATAGGTACCAATAAACTGTATCCACCAAGGTTAGGAAAGATGGGATGAATTTTGTGTCTCGGCTGAGTTTTGAACCAGCTCTCTCTTTAGGGAGACATTAGACTGAATTTCATTCGCAAAATAAAGGGAGGCATTGTATAATAATATAATGGAGTGGTTCATATATTGGAAGTGCCAGAGAAAGGATGAATGCTTGAATCCAAAATAGAGGTGAAAAGGTAAATGGGACAAGCCTGATTTTGCATCTAAAGTCAATCAACTAATGTAGCTTTACACAAGAGGAAGCATATACTCTTTGTTGAAAGCAGCACAACATATAAACAATGAGTTGGATTTTCAAGAGCAGACTTACACACACAGACAATATAAAGTTGTGCTTATCATGTTCCTTTTGTCTGAGCAGTAAAAATTTCTTCTCTGTCAAAGGGCCTGCTTCTTCTAGGAACATCGGCTATATTACAGAATTCAGACAAGCTTTTCCTGATTTGCACTCTTTTCTTTTTTTCTGGTGGACGAGGGCCAAGAATGCTTAGATCAATACTTGCACCATATGCCTGTGTAGACGAGATGACTGCATCATAAGCCTTGGTAGAAAGACTCAGGCCTTCAGTTAGAGCCCTCACATACAACTCATATGCTAGCCTCGGCTTGCCATCATTCGCAAGAGCCTCAATTAGCATTTCATAGCTAACCTCATTGGGGGTTATGTTTTGAGTTTTCATACGCTGAAACCACTCGTATGCAACACCTTCCATGCCATTTCGAGCACATCCACTGATAATAGCATTGAATGTAACAACTGTAGGCTCAACTCCAGTAGTAACCATCTCCTTGATGATAGAATCAACTATGTTAAATTTCCCTTGAGCAGTGTAAATTGATGCCATAATAGTATAGGCATACAAATTTGGCTCGATGCCCACTTTGATCATATGTTTCCAAACCTGAAGGGCTTCATCATAGAGATTGCCTTTCTCTAGAGCACTGAGCAACGCTCCATAGGAGATAACTGTCGGTTTTTCACCTTTCTCTACCATTCTCCTAAATATCTGTACTGCAGCAGATGTTTCCGAAGCCTTGGAACAGGCAACAAGGACGGCATTCCATTCCCTACTGCTTGGTTTAAGCCCCTTCTCTTCCATTTTATTCAGCAACCTAACACCCCATCGCCAAATACCTCTTTTTCTGGCTGCACTCAGCAGTATGTTAAAATGAGAAACTATCAGTTCATATGACATGTTGTTTGGTTTAGGCCCCTTATCCAACAAATCCTCATAAATTTCAAGAGCTGCCCACCATTTTTTCGCCTTACCCATCAACCAAATAATATGGTTGCAAACGGATAGGCTAATCTCTGTATCCCTCTCTCTTATCCTATTATACAGTTCTTTTGCAACAACATGATGTTCTTCACGAGTACATGCCCACACTAGACGTTCGTATTCTGCACGACTTAGTTGGAGCCTAGCCCTATCCATATCCGTTAGTAGTTTCAGAACATTGGTGTTTGCATTTTCGCCCTTTACCAGCCACTGCCGCATCACCTGGTAGCAAATTCGAACTATGAAATTCTCAAGCTTGGCAAATTCATCCTCCCAGTTTTCTTCCTCAATATTTCCTATTTCACCATTTTGATATTTCTCTCGTGTCTCGACAAAGAAAGTTATAGCACCAAATGCATCTTCAAGTTTCCGATAAGCAAACAAGGCAGTGGAATAGGATGCAGGGCTAGGAGAGAGTCCCTTCTTTGGCATCAACCTGAAAAGATTGAGAGCTTCAAGTTCCCGACCTTGTTCTATATAAATTCTCATTAAAGTATTGTACGTCACAACATTAGGCTGCACTCCTTCTGAGACCATTTCATCCATGACTTTATCAACAAAATCATACTTCCCAGCCTCTTTTATGGCGCCTAAAAGACTGTTATAAATGAACACATTTAAGCTAATAGAGCCAATATTATCCTTGCTCCTCCTCCTTAACCACTCAACAAGTGCCATAGCAGAGTTCAGCTTCTTATCTTTACCAAAACCTCTAATCATAGATGAGTAAACTTGAAGGGGCAATTCAATCTTATCCTTAAGAACTTCGTCTACCTCATCTGCAGTTATGACAAAGTGCAAGCTCTGTGCCAGAGCTCGAACGTCCACTTTCTCGCCTTTTACTCTCCCTGCCTCACTTCCAACATCATCATACTCAACATTATGCGTCAAGTCCCCCTTTTCCTCCAATTGAACACAAGTGAAACCCTCAACCCCACCTTCCCCACTAGTGAAAGATTGTGAATTTTGTTTTACTACATCACAATGAATATCTTTCTCTTCAGAGGCTTGTGTCAAAGCAAAAGATGGGTCAAAAGAATCCTTCTTTTGGGGGCGAAAAGGAACGAATTCTGTTCTCAAACAAAAATCTTGATTTCTGAACTTAGGTTTATTCCTTGAAGATACATGATCAGAGGTAGAATTATGTGGCAGAGAGTATGCAAGAACCCAACTTTCAGTTCTCCGCCATGTAAAAACTGAAGTAGAAGATGAAGCCAACTCCTGTTCAGAGATAAGGCAGTTTGTTCTTGAAGACCAGACATTTAGATAAGGCATTTTGTTCAGAGAAACTTAGCAACAGAACAGATGGAAATAAACAACCCAAAATTCAGATTTTAACTAAACATTACATTGATGATTGAGTAACCCACAAGAGAGCAATTATAATCTTCAAGAATCAGAAGAGCATACCTTGAAGAAATTATAGCAAAATTGGAAATTTGGTTTTCGACCATTCAAATTATTGCTGATGATTTCAATTTGCCAAGTTAGTGAGGTGTACAAGTAATCTGAGGCTGAGAAAATTCTGCTGACAGAGGAACACAAATGAGCTTCAATTGACCCACTGGGCTATAACAAATTAGTTGGTACGACTAATTTGGGCTCAAATGATCCATACCCACAAGTTTCCTTCATTCTTTTGGGCCACAAACCATTTATTACGCATACAATTCTACGTTTTGCCCTTCTCATATTAAATTTTTGTCCTTTGACAATTGAGTCTATGTCTTGTGAAGCAAAAGTTCTTTAAAAAATAAGGGTCGTATCCAAATATATTTGTGAGATATTATGAGGTAAAAATATAAAATTATACCTCATGAAAAATTGTTTGTTACGAGGACACAATTTAAAAGATAAAAGCACAAAATAGAGGTAAAAGTGCATATAATAACCCTTTATAGAAGCCTCAATATACAAATTTACACCATTAGCAATTAGGTCAAAAATATTTGCAGTCTATCCAACATGCATAACATATACATGTATTATATATATATATCCTCTATTTATGTTTTTAAAAATATAGATTTTGAGGTGGTAAGAATGGAAGATGGCCAGTTTTTGAGCCACTTGTCAAATATTTAAACTCGTTATAGTAACAGAAAAACAGCACTTGTTAATGAGAAAATTAAATAAAACTTGGATCGAAAAAAAAAAATGTACCCCAACTAAAACACAAAAATACTCTAGCATAGTGTTTTACCGATCGAAACTTTTACAATTGAAACTCTATAATGATGTGTTGTAGTTCCAAAACTTTGATCCCTTGATGACGTGACACTTACGCATATTATAATGGAGTTTCAAACAAAAGTAGTTTTATTTATACTTTAATCTCTTCTATAGTTGTACGGTCTTGATTAATTTTCTCTTACATTCTCACCAAACTAGCATAGATCAAAATTCAGCCTAATTTGCAGGTAGCATGACTAGTTAATTATAAGGCGTAGCCAAAATCTTGAAGGGATTTTATTCTTGGATCTCCACATGTTTTAAGTTCTATAGTATTCTTGGATCTCCACATGTTTTAAGTTCTATAGTATTCTTGGATCTCCACATGTTTTAAGTTCTAAGTACCAAAAAAACAATAATCATAGGCCAACTAGCTAGAGATCAAGAAACGAGTGTCTAATTAATATTCCCTTCGTTTATTTTTATACGTTACCTTTTTACATTTTAGTTGTATTAAAAAACTAAGTAAAACTACAATTTTTTTCTTATTTAATGTTTTTTTCGAAATCAACTATTCAATAAACGATAAATATACTAAATTTCAACCAAGTAACTTTACAATTTTGAAATGCATTTTGATTACTATTTAAATTTTTGAGCCAAATTTTTTCAGGATGAATTGAACCAAAATTTGAAGAAATTCACCTTAGCTTTCCTACATATTTTGTGTAAAAATATTTTTTTAGAAACTCTTAAAGCAAATATGACAATGTCACAAAAAATTCAAATTTCATTACTTCAAATTGATCTAAATATTTCTGCTGAATCTAGTGTTATTTATACTAAAATTAGACGAGAAATTCCTGATCTTAATATAGTTGCAGATATGACTATCGACATGAACTTTAGTTCTACTTCGACAAAGAAAAACATGATAACATCAGATTTTATAGAGTAGTGCAATGGTGAGAGTAATTAATCAATATATGAAATAATTATAATGAACATTAATTACTTATTAGTTTTTTTAGGTTTGTCAAATATCTATTTTCAAAACTAGTTTACTATCAAGGGTATAATACGAACAATATTATAATTTTTGCATTGATTTTATGAAATGACAAAAATTATAAACTAATTATTTATAGTAAGAATGATATATTAAAAACGGAGGGAGTTCTAGTTCCAAAAAATTGTTTAAATGATCAAGAAAATAGTTTACTTTGGATTTGGCCAACGAAGGAATCTGCAAATATAGAAATATTTTTGGAGGCGTGGAAAAAGGAATCATCTAAATCTCATCTAAAAAACTTTGACCTATGCTAGAAGTTTTGAGGTCTTGAATTTGAAAAAGTAGAATAAATGCTCCCTCAATTTCAAAATAAGTGAAATTGTTGAGGTAATGCATATTCATTAAGAAAAAAAGTTTAGGAGATAAAATAAATATCACTTTTCACTTTTGTCTTTTTAGATATTCTGAAGCAATTCTTAAATGAATAAAAATAAAATTCAACACTTCTGTTGAACTTTGAACAATTCACATATTTTGAACTTTAAAAAAAGACAAAAAATAACTCAACAATTCACTTATTTTAAAATGAAAGGAGTAAAATTATGGGTGTAGAGTGTAGACTAGTGAATTAATGAATTCTATCGGATCAATAATTTAAATTTTAGATACGCCTCCGATTTATCTATCACATTTCACGTATCCTAACGGTTGTTAAATTGGTTAGATTGAATTAGACACATCAACACTTGACACTTGCTAAATTTGACAATGTTTGTTAGCACAGAGGACTGACCTAAAATCTGAATCTTTTTTTTTTTATTCCATGCGGAGTTATGGTAAATAGTCAAAATCCCATCTTATTAACCATTATATTTTTTCAAATAATTGAGCTATCTAAAAATATTCGTTTTTTAACTTCTCTTACCAAATTTGTTATTTAATCATTAATTATATATCATAGACTAAAATCAGGCTCAAATAGACAAAACAAACATGGAGAATCTCTAAATTATATTTGGTTGATCAATTGTGTGGTTATATCATATCAAATCACTTAAAAGTTGTGTCTAATTAATTAGATCATGGAGTTCCATTTTGCAATAATTGTTGGCACAAATGAACAAAAAATTGCCATTCATGTAACATGCAAATACATGGCAAATCAGATTTTATTGATGCTGCTTTGTTGGAGAAGGCTATCAAGAACTATCATTTTCTTTTTGGTTTGGTTTTTAGCGCACCTATTGAAGTCTGACTAAATTCCTGATTTATATAGAAAAATTTCTAAATTGTTTCTATTCAAAATTTAAATATGAGATCGCCTCTAGTGTTGAAGACGAAAGAGTACCACAAATCGAAAACAATATTGTATTATGAATAGATTCATAAATCATTTCTTCCTTGACGTGTATAACAAAATTGAAGGACGCATTATTGATTCAACATACTTTGTGTTGTAAAATCCAAACGAAAGAAAATAATTAGGAAAAATGAAATAATGGGCCGACAAGAATCCTTCTTTTTCCAGACATGAGATTATGGGTCCTATGAATTTTCCCAAAAATCGATTCAAATGTTTTCTTGTTATTTCATGCATATTCCAAACGAACATGTGGAAGTTGTCCACTCTAACTGATTTACTGGGTTTTGTTTTTCAATTTCTATTTTTTCCATCTTTTAATAAAATTATCTTCAAAATGTTGCTTTTTAAGCAATTGTCATGCACTATGGAGACACTCTTATCTCTTACCTAATTTGAATTATGGGTAATTCCAATTAACATTACAATTTTTTTAAATATTGGTTGGAAAGTGAGCTGATTAATTAGCTAGCTTGTTAGTCTAGAAAATATTTTACGCACAAAAAGTATATTGCACGAGATTTAAGCAATCCAAAGGTTCAAGATTTATAATTACGAATTCAAAATATGTATGAAATGCATATTTACCTTATCTTAATTCTTTTTTTGTGTTTTGATGAATTATTTATACAATTTGACAAAATGTCTAGCAATCTTTTAATTAAGTAAATAAGTACAAATAAGAGGAGATTAGACCTTACCTTACCTTACTTTTGCTTAATTCATTTTGCAAGTCGACTGTAATAAAAGTTGTGGATTATTTCTCTGCTCAATTTGCTCTAGACTGATATAAGTAACGATAAAAATAAAATAGTCTACCGATGAAAATATTTTTGTGTTCAATCAATTTACGCAGAGTGTGTCGAAGTTATTTTGACTGCAAAACCACTCCCATCTGTGGGAGAACTGCCCCCATCAACTAACTGTAAAACTTGTTTTTTATGCCTTTAAAAATGATTCTTCCATGTATATAAAAGGAACTTTTCAATGAGAGAAAAAAAAATGTGTCGTGGTGGTTGAGGAATGAAGGAACGGAAAAATAAATGAAAGCTTAATTAATTTGTATGCGTTTTGTCGTTTGTAGCTTTCTTCATGCACATGGGAAGATACCTTTGATAACCACCGAATTTTCCCCAAATTAAACATATAGAGTATAGACCAAATTAAAGGCATTTCAATTTATTATTATTAATTTAAAAAAGACACTCAATCATAACCCCCTAACTCTTATCCCTCTAATATTAAATTAAAACTTGAACAACTAATTGGGGAAATGATTAATTCAGATGACAAAGTAATTAAAGGAGTTAATTAAGCTGTTTCATAGTCAATTAAGTATATTTCATTTGGCAATATAATCAATTAAATAATATTTCTGTCTTCAATCCTTACCAATCTAAAAGCTAGAACCAACTCCAACTTCCAACTTCCAACCTGTATTCAACTATAAGTGGATTTAATTAAGATTATATTCCTTCAAGTTTTAAAAACGTAACACGGAAACTTTAATTAATTTAATATTACCATATCAAAAGTGTCCAAATTGTACACGAAAAAGCATGAGAATATTAAGGGGACACCAAGTTAACAGCATTGAACAGAGTTTTCCCCCCCTCAATTTTGACTATATATTGATGTATATATAAATGGATAACGTGGGTCGACATTTAATGTAACTCTAGTACGTGACATTGTGTTTATCTTAGAACAATACAATATAATAGGAAGGTGAAAATGAAATAATCTAATTCCTCAAACAAAAACGTATGTTTATGGAGAAGTTAGTTAAAAGCATTGATGATTAAACTAGTCTTAGAAGTATAATTAATTTATATGAAGAAAATGAGGCACCGACTAGATTATATAATGTAGGGCCGCTAATGAAGCAGAGCTACCACCCACCCATGTGCCCCAAAATCAGCATATATTTGGCAGGCGCCCCTACCGTTCTATAACCACCTTTATGTACCTAAAGAATTTATTCACATTTAATATTAATCAAATATATATGTTATTTAACATGAGTTATAGGATTAGACACAAAGTTATACCAAAAACAAAATACGAATGACTTTCATGACAAATAAGATTAAAAAAAATAAAATTAAATGGTTCGAACATGTGAAAAGAAAATGTATAAATGTATCTGTAGAAGGTGTGAGGTGTTGGTAATAACGGGTTTTTTAAAAGAGATGGAGGTAGAGCGAAGAAGAATCGGAGAGAGTATGATGTATCTTAAACTCACTTAGGACATGTCACATGACCCTAGATAGAACAATTTGAAGGCCAAAGATTAGAATAGAAGAGTAGTATATATAGGTAACCAAATATTATCAAACTTTTATGCGGGAGAGTCCTGAGATCGGGCTAGTCTCATTTTCTCCTTACTTAGTATTCCTCCTTAAATAAGTGGCCCTTTAGAAATTCAAGTAAAAAATATGTACTCCAATTCTTTTCAACTATACTCTTATATTAAAGAAGTTATTCTTCTTAATAGTACTCAATTCTCAAAAAATATCTAATAAATAAGAGAAATTTAATAAATTATATTTTGTATTTATTATTATCCTTAATAAATATGAAATCATGAGATAAAATGACACTTAGATGTAGAATAACAGTATTTAGTATTCACAAATCCTATTCTTTTGTGGATTTTAGTTTAGAAATTAAAACCCCATGTTTAGAGAGAAAGAGAAAGTTGTAATATCAGATATACTTGTGCAAATGAGCAAACTCGTGTCAATGACAAATGTTAATGCCACTGAATGTTATGAACTAGCTAAGGTATGTCTCATATGCCTTTTTGGTCCATTCAGAATAGTTTTGCCTTTGAACAGTAAATAGGGATGGATATAAATAAAACTAGACTTAAATTGCTTTAGACAGTGATATCTTCTACTCATTTCCATGACAAATGATATTAGTAGTTCCTGAATTTAATAGCTAACAACTCATTTTGATATTTAAACAATGTGTTGTTCCTCGGGTAAAGAAGTGTTCTAGGTGAGTTTCTAATGTTGAGAACACCCTCAATTTGCATGAGAACGCCCTTGAGTTGGTTAACATGTTGAAAAGCATGGTTGATTCGTGGATTGAGGTAAAATATGACTATCTAGTTGACTTTTTTTTTATCTATGTACAAATAGCTTGAATTTGCTAAATATTTTTTTTAACCTATAAGTTGTTGCAACTGCAACTGGAACTGGTTGTTGCAACTGCCATTGGAATTGGAACGGTAACTGAGGATTTGAATGGTTATTAGCTTTTGGATGGGATCATCATGAACCGTAGAATTTGTGATCAATATATGAACGGTAAAATATATCTTTTTTAATCAACAGTATAACATTTATGGATGTAGATCATCATGAATCGTAGAATTTATCTTTTTCAATCGACAGTATAACATTTCTGGATGTGGATCATCATGAACCGTATAATTTGTGAATATATGAACTGTAGAATATATCTTTTTCAATCGACGGTATAACATTTCTTGTAATATTTTACAATAAAATAAGAAGAATATATAAGTGATTGTACGTTACAAAACAATACAAATGTTTAAATCTCTTTTATTAAATATAGTTTTGAAAACTTTTTCAATAAAATCAATTATTATATAATCTATCAAGATTATTCTAAAAGTGTTTTAAAATAAAATTAAGACTTTACTTCATTGAATATGTCAATTAGAATATCATTTTTTATAATTATCTAATATTTCATAATACTTTTATATTTCATAATACTTTTAAATACAAAAATTAATATTATAGTGATTATTACCTTTATAAGCCATTCAAAGTTAAGACAATATTTTTAAATTTTAATTATTTGACAATCTAATTAATTTGAGCTTGAAATGTTAAATAAAATATCTGAAAGAATTGAAGACAATCTTACGGGGCCAATATTAAAACATGATTGATTCAAATTGAAGTGAGTTAGAGAAATTAAGAAATAAAAAATAACTGTAATACTTAATAAGAGATTAGCAACAAACTATTTAAAATAATTTGATTAATACTGCCTTCATTCTTTTTTGGACTACTATTTTGAAACAAATATTTATAGTATCTATAACAATTAAAAAGGAACAAGTATTAATATATACATAAGTTTTTATATTCTACTTAGTTGTCTCTTTTACGTATGTATCTCCTTCATCTGTGTTTGGTTCTTCGTTTAATCTTGCCTCTTATTGGAATTTGTTTCTTTTTTGTGCATCTTCCTGCAGTATGTTTTCGTAACTGAGTTTGGGGGTTATTCTTTTCAATAGTGCTCGATTCTCAAGAAGTATCTAATAAATAAAAGTAATTAATTTAATAAATTATATCTTGTATTTATTATTTTCTTTATGAATGTGAAATCATGATCTAATTCTGAAGCGACACTTATATCTATGGATAGATGTAGAATAGTATTATTAAGTATTCATGTATCTTATTCCTCTTTTGTTTTAACTATTATATACAATTATTTTGTTTTGTTCATCTTGATATTTTATTTTCAATCTTTCTTTAATCGCACGTCTTTAGAGAATCGAGAGTGTATCACAAACAACCTATCTATCTATCTTACGAGAAATATAAATAAAATTTACGTACATATTTTAACTTTAAATTACAAGTCTTAATTATTTGATGTGTAAACATGGGTGCAAGTGTATGTATTTTGGGCCCACATATGTTTATCGTTAGCTATGATAATGAAGTTAGTAATAAATTATTGTTAAGCATGTTGGCTACTTTTATGTCTTTCTGAGTTTGCTATTTGTCTCCATACTGGCCCCTCTATTCATCCTATATATAACTATCCAATTCCTCCACTTTCTTTATCCCATTAAGCCTTTCTTAACAACTTATATTTTTACCAGTAAAGCATAAACCAAAATGATCAAGTTGAGATGCAAAAAGTTCTTCAGAAGTAACTCAAAGGTTGCAAGTACTAATGCCGCCGCAGTTACTGCGAGCGACGCCAAATTAGGTAGTGAAATAAAATGGGAATTACGTCCAGGAGGCATGTTGGTACAAAAGAGAGAATGTGCAGAGAATGATGGAGATTCTATTATCACTCTTAGAGTCTCTACTGTTACTCAATGGCATCACATTTCTATACAACCAACTTCATCTTTTGGTAAGTTTCCCCTTTTTGGTCACTTTTACTATATAGGTCAAAATATTTTAACTATCACGTCATAATACAACACAATATAACCCTTTTCTTTTTACTTTTTTTGTGAAAGGTAATGTTTTCAACTATAATTCCACTTTGGTTTTGTGTATTTAAGTTTAGACCGCGAATTTTATGACTCAAATAGTTCTCAGGTCAAGTCAAACAGATATAACTTGTTGTCAATTCGTTTAAACTTACTAGAATATTGTTGCATTCTTAATTCTAACGTACGTGTGATTTATTGATGACAGGAGAATTAAAGATGATACTGGCAATGGTAACTGGTTTAGAGCCAAAAGAGCAAAGACTATTATACAAAGGGAAAGAAAGAGAGGATTGTGAATACTTGCACATGGTGGGGGTGAAAGACAAAGACAAAGTGTTACTCTTTCAAGATCCAGCTATCAAAGAGAGGAAACTTGCAACAAGTGGACATGTCCAAGTCATTGGATCCACTTACCACACCATTTGTGTCTAAAAATAATTAATAATCATATATAGTACTATATACTAGTTAACATTATTAGTGTGTGCAATTTCTTGCCTTTAAAAAAACTAACCCCCCTCCTCATCAAGAAAATGAGTGATGATGGATCAAGAATGGTGATAAGTATATGCTCACCAGCTTGCCCAAATTAGATGTTGTTGTTGTTGTTTTTATGGTGTGTAATACCAAATTTTAATTTTATATGCGACCCCAATCCTGTCCCGTGGTAGCATATATCAAAATTAATGTGTAACGTTCTCGTGCATCTCGATTAGGTTATCGAGTTTGTAAATGTTATTATACTAATTTTAATTTTCTCAATGTTATTTTCTTCTGTGATGTTTTATTATTTTCACCGTTTGAATATATATGAGAAATCTCTAATTAATATATATATATATTTGATCCTATTTTTGGTGGACCACTATACACTTTAAAATTATATGAAAAGTAATTATTGACTATGTAATGATTTTATATTAATAGGGATATTCTAACCATTTATTTTTTTATTTAGAGTATTTATTTTCAAAACTTAGAACCCCAAATTTCTCAGGTCTCGTTTGATTGGAAATAAGTTATCTCAAAAATTAATTATTCAAGAATTGTTATTCAAAAATAAACTATGATCTCAGAATAAGTTATTTTATAATTTTATCCGAATCAAATATAGAAAAAAAAAGTCATAAAATTAATTTATATTTTAATTATATCTTATCCCTCATAGCCTTTTCGTTTGGGTCTCCTACACGGCTAGGTAGAAAAATAAGGCCTATGGGCACACAAAACACTGGAGTACAGGCGTGCATGTGTGCATCATTTAATAATTAATAATAAAAAAGCAGAGAGAAAAAAGTCTCTACAAACAGAATATTCACCTTTAAAGAAGAATGGAGTAGAATTTACATTTTCTATATCGATCGGTCCCTATTTTACTAGTGAATATATATAATGGTTTCACGCGTGATGCTTTGTTTTTAAGAAGCAAGTAGGGACCCCAAATTCACTAGCAATTTTGCAAGTTGATTATATTATACGTACTAGTGAATTGACAATCTGGAAAGCAACATTATGTTATATTATTGGTAATGGGTCTTAATTGTTTTCTATTTTAGATAAGAGTTTGGTGTTTCACATTGTTTGGTCGTCAGTCAATTTCTAACTAATTTAATTACTTTATTCTGCAATTTCCTCTCACTTAGATATATAGAAACCTTATAAGTTTTCTACCGTCTAATCAATTAAATGGTTTTTTTCTTCTTCAAGCCTGTCGTACAATTTCTATTTTCATGAAAACTAATTGTCCTTGCCATTGGCATGATGAAGTGCTAACTAGTGATCCATCTTGAGTCTTGACATATCTTAGTGCATGAACGAATTATTGATCCGCCTATTTATTAATATAGTTATTTAAGGAAAATTACATAAATTTTATTAATTTAGGTCTTAATTAATAAAAAAAATTATAGTTTCAAATATTACTTCCTCTACCATATTTCATGCTTAGAATACATGAGTTTGAATTCGCGTGTTATATATATTTGTCTAATTTTAAAATCGAGATACGAATTTATTTGTTTGAATTAGTTGGTTGTAACTGATTTTCCTAATTAGAAGAGTAAATGAGGATTTTCATCATACTTGGACAATTAATTCTGAAAATTTAAATTAATCAAATCCCTTAATATAATACTTCCATTTTATTATTCTTTGAATTAATAAATTTATTAATATTATTAGTAAAGACAAAAACATGTATATATTGGTCAGGTAATTTGATTAATTTCGTTTTATTATTCTTAAAATAATAAATTCATTAATTTGATTTACCTATTATCAATATATGATGTATCCAACAAACTAAACACTTAAATATATGAATATCATATAAGTACATTCATATGTATTATAGAAGTATCTAAAATTAATTTCGTGTATTTGTTATATGTGTCTAGTATTAATTTCATGTATCTATTTATATGATATAATATTAATCTCATATATCTATTTATATGATCTAATATTAATTTCATATATCTATGTATATGATATAATATTTGTCTCATATATCTATTTATATGATCTAATATTAATTTTATGTATCTATTTATATAATCTAATTTTAATTTTATGTATCATTTATATGTATCTAGTATTAATTTGACGTATCAAGTATCAATTTCATACATCATATTCAAAAGCATGTATCTCGGATACATAGTAAGCACTCCCTCCGTCTCATTTTATATGTCACATTTTTACTTTGCACATGCATTAAAAAAAGATGTAACTTTACCCTTCTTCCCTTATTTAATGCTTCTTAAGTCAACTTTATTAATAAATGACAAGATTAATTAACTATTCTATTAAGGGTATAATAGTCAAAACATGGTAATTTATGCATAAATTTTATAAAATGACAAGTATTGTGACCCAGTTATTTGTTGAAAGGGATGACATATAAAATGGGACGGAGGGAGTATATCATATAATTATGTGTATCTAAATATGAAATATTAGATAAACGCATGAATTTAAAAACAAATCACGACTGTAGAGTATTTGTCTAATCATTAATAAAAAAAGTAAAAAAATTCAAACTTTTTCCTTTTTTTTAGCATTTGAATTTTTTTCTCATAGATACATATAATCTTAACTCAGATACATGAACTCTTAACTAGATACATGTACACCTGATGTTGTCTAACATTATTGCACTTGATGTGTATCTAATGTTGTATTTGTTCTGTTAATTAAAGTTTGACATAATTCTTCCAATTTGATGAAGTCATTTCTATACTTAGATCTATTCTCGACTTGAATGTTGGCGTATGAAGAGTCAATCTCGACAATGAGAAATTCGTTAGTGAAAATAAACAAATAAAAATTTGATTTAGTATAATATTGTTAATGTGTATTACCTTTTACAAAAATCATCCGATTTTGAAAATGATCAGCTATTGATGTTCTTGAGAAACATTAAAATAAAAAAATATTAAACCTTACTGGTAAAACTTTTAATAATTGAGCTTCATAACATTATGAACTTTAACTTAGATACAAAACCAAGATACATGAGAAGATAATTATTCAATATCATATTTAAGGGGTTTATTTATGTGATAATTTTAAAAAATATATATGATATAAATATTAAAAGTAATTATATGTGTAATCAGTTTAAACTAAAGACAAGTATAGTATATATGATAATAATAATAATAATAATAATAATAATAATAATAATTTAATTAGATAGTTTTGCCCTTATTTTAGTTAGTACAAATTTGATCTTATCCGCCTATTTAATACCCTTACGTGTTTGCCATTTGTCATGAGACCAAAAGTATTTGATAGTTTATGTTGTTTGTTGTTTGGGCTTAGAAGATGAAAGGGTTGTCACCATCGAGTTGTTACTTGTTTCCACTCTAATTTTTCTAGAGTTTTAAAACTATTCAATCGCCTTAAGTTGCTACCTTGTTTCATCTACTCTCTTTCTAATATTTGTGATTCATCTTACAATACACATTAATAGAATCCGAATCGTAATACAGTTACTATAAACCCGTATATTCTTTAGAGATGCAAAATATTTTTCTCTATGATAAATTTTTACCGTCATATAACGTGAAACAGATCTATTTTCTTGCCTCATAAGGATATATTCATTACACTCATATGATAATATTTTTACCATTAGCAGTCTGATTCTATCTTTTTTGACAAATTTATATTAAAGATAAATACAACAAATTCAGATGATAATATTCATTTATTAATCACAGTTCACAAGGAAAATTACAGAAAACATATAAAAACATACAACCTTACAAAGTAGACAGACAATTTATTTATGCAAATTGCAATCCACAATAATTACTTAAAAGTCTTTGTTTATTTTTCTTCAATTTGAATTACTTTGGAGAAAGGTTTTTTGACCTCTTGTTTAGGGACAGTAACAATAAGGACACCATTTTCCATAGATGCTTTCAATTGGTCTGCCTTTATATTTTGTGGAAGTCTAAACTTCCTGCAGAAATCCCCTCTATTACGTTCCACTCTATACC
>JAJOOO010009500.1:0-12031 GCA_029582685.1 Solanum piurae | reverse complement strand
CCCCTTGATTATGCTTATCGCTTATGGTCATTTTATTTGCTTCCGCGACCAAGGATGTGTTATGATACGCTATGAGGCTTGTTTGGGGTTCCTTCGGGTTCCCCATTCGCCGGTCACGTCTAGGCCCTAGGCTTGGGTCGTGACATGCTCCTTCCTTGAAAACTGAAGGCTCATTTCATAAGCCTTCTATTAATCCTCCTCAAACTAATAGAGGTGCAAGACCTAAAAACACCCAAGCAGCAGGTACAAGTGGAGCTAATCAAGCTAGTGGACAAATGGCTATTGCACGTGTTTATGCTATGAGGCAGAAGGATGAGCAAGATGTGGTTGTCGGTAAATTTCACTTATTTGGCTTATGTGTGTTTACCTTGATTGATCCTGGTTCTACACATTCCTATATTTGTTCACTTGTTCTTCCTGAAAATGTGAAATCTGTGAGACTTAATTATGATGTGATGGTTGAAAGTCCTTTGGGTTATCAAGTGGTGTGTAATCGAGTTTACCAAGATTGTCCCTTCGTGATTCAAAACCTATTCTTCCCTGCTAATTTGATTGAAATGCCCTTCAAGGATTTTGATATTATTATCGGGATGGATTGGCTTTATAAATATCATGCAGTGGTAGACTGTAGGTCAAAGCATGTGACCTTTAAAGATCCTACATTTTCACACATCATTGTATAAGGTGAAAGATCATTGACATCTAGTAATATTTATGCGGCCTTGGCAAGAAAGTTGATCTGTCAAGGTTGTAGGGCATACCTTGCTCACATAGTTGATACACAGTTGAAGAGTCCTTGTATCACAGACATACCTGTTGTATGTGATTATCCATAAGTCTTCCCAGAAAACCTTCCTGGATTGCCCTCGGAAAGAGAGGTTGAATTTCCAATCGAGCTTATTCCTGGATCTAACCCTATTTCTATGACTCCTTATAGAATGGCTCCAGCAGAATTAAGAGAATTGAAATCTCAATTGCAAGAACTTCTTGAGAAGGGTTTTATTATACCTAGTGTTTCTCCTTGGGGACCCCCTGTTTTATTCGTAAAGAAGAAAGATGGCACTCTTAGGCTTTGTATTGACTATAGACAATTGAACAGAATAACAATCAAGAATAAATATCCACTACCAAGGATCGATGATTTGTTTGACCAGCTGAAGGGTGCTAATGTATTCTCAAAAATTGATTTAAGGTCTGGATATCACCAACTGCGTGTTAGAGAGAAAGATATTCCTAAAACTGCTTTTAGAACTCAGTATGGTCATTATGAATTTTTGGTGATGCCATTCAGATTGACAAATGCTCCGGCGGTATTCATGGATCTAATGAATCGGGTATTCAAGCCTTATCTTGATTAGTTTGTGGTTGTCTTTATAGATGATATTTTAATATTTTCCAGAAGTAGTGAAGACCATGATAGACACCTTCGGATTGTTATGAAAATTTTAAAGGAGAAAGAACTTTATGCTAAACTTTCCAAGTGTGAATTTTGGCTTAATGAAATGGCTTTTCTGGGACATGTGGTATCAACCAAAGGCGTGAAGGTGGATCCTAGTAAAATACAAGCAGTTGTTGAATGAAGACCTCCCAAAAGTTCAACTTCGGTAAGAAGTTTCTTGGGCTTAGCAGGGTACTACAGAAGATTTGTGAAAGGCTTTTCCATTATCGCCTCCCCTTTGACTAAGCTCTTGCAGAAGGAAGTAAAGTTTATTTGGGATGACAAATGCCAAGAGAGCTTTGAAACTCTCAAATCCTTGTTGACTCAAGCGCCTATACT
Organism: Solanum piurae; assembly: GCA_029582685.1. Taxonomy (NCBI): domain Eukaryota; kingdom Viridiplantae; phylum Streptophyta; class Magnoliopsida; order Solanales; family Solanaceae; genus Solanum; species Solanum piurae. The sequence goes on along the minus strand of JAJOOO010009500.1, from coordinate 10,254 downwards.
TACTCTACCAATTGAAGGGAAAGAGTATGTAGTATACAGTGATGCTTCTCACAATGGTCTAGGATGCGTTTTGATGCAAGAAGGGAAGGTTATTTCTTATGCCTCTCGGAAATTAAAACCGCATGAATTGAATTATCCTACTCATGATCTTCAACTTGCTGCTATAGTCTTTGCTTTAAAAATATGGCGGCATTATTTGTATGGAGAGAAATGTCATATATTTACTGATCACAAGAGCTTAAAGTACTTGGGTACTCAGAAGGAGCTAAACCTTCGACAACGTAGATGGCTTGAACTCATCAAGGATTATGACTGCATGATTGATTATCATCCAGGTAAAGCCAATGTGGTTGCAGCTGCCTTAAGTCGAAAATCCTTCGCAAGCATTTCTTTGAGTCCTTTACCCTTGCTCCTTGAGTTAAGAGCCATGAATGTTTGTTTTACACCTGATTCAAATGGTTTAGTTATTGCTAATTTGCAACTAAAGCCAATATTACTTGAACAGGTGAAAGAAGCACAAAAGTTAGATGAGAAACTTGTAAACTGACCAGAGAAGTTCAAAATGGGGAAAAGCTTGATTTTACATTACCAGAGGATGGTGTCTTATTTTATCAGAACAGGTTATATGTCCCTAATGATGACAAATTGAGGAAAAAAATACTGAATGAAGCACATACTTCACCATATGCAATGCATCCTGGAGGTACAAAGATGTACCAGACCATCAAAGAACATTATTGGTGGAATGGTATGAAGAGAGACATTGTGGGGTTCATTTCCAAATGTTTGGCTTGTCAACAAGTAAAGGCAGAACATCAAGTCCCAGTTGGTTTACTACAACCCTTGTCGATGCCGGAATGGAAATGGGAGAGAATAACTATGGACTTTGTTTGTGGACTTCCTCGCACTATGAGAAATCATGATGCAATATGGGTGATTATGGACAGACTAACCAAGAGTGCTCACTTCTTAGCAATCAGAATGGATTACTCACTTGAGCGTTTAGTCGAGTTGTACATTAATGAGATTGTAAGACTACATGGGATCCCTGTATCTATTGTATCTGACCGAGACCCAAGGTTTACATCTAGATTTTGGGGTAGCTTGCAGGAAGCTTTGGGTACTAAGTTGAAATTTACCACTTCGTTCCATCCTCAAATAGACGGCCAGTCGGAAAGAGTGATACAAATTTTGGAGGATATGCTTCGAGCTTGCATTATGGAGTTTGAGGGTAGTTGGGACAAACACTTGGCTTTGATAGAATTTGCTTATAATAATAGCTACCAATCGAGTATTGGAATGCCTCCCTATGAAGCCCTATACGGAAGAAATTGCCGGACCCCTCTTTGTTGGAGTGAAGTTGGTGAAAGAAAGCTTGCTGGTCCTGAAATTGTGCAACAAACAGAGGACAAGGTAAAATTTATCAAGGATCGTCTAAAGAATTCTTCGAATAGACAAAAGTCGTACGCTGATCTTAAAAGGCGTGACATTGAATATCAAGTTGGAGATAAAGTATTCTTAAAGGTGTCTCCATGGAAAAAGATTATGAGATTTGGCCAAAAAGGAAAACTTAGTCCCCGATTTATTGGACCTTATGAGATACTTGAAAGGGTTGGACCAGTTGCATATAAATTGGCTTTGCCACCTGAGTTAGACAAGATCCACAATGTCTTCCATGTTTCTATGCTCATAAGATATCGTTCTGATCCATCTCATGTTCTTCCAGTTGAATCTATTGAGGTTAATCCTGACTTGACGTATAATGAAGAACCTATTCTAATTCAAGCTCGAGAAGTAAATCAACTTAGGAACAAGAAAATCCCCTTAGTAAAGGTACTTTGGAGGAACCATTCTGGAAAAGAAGCTACCTAGGAAAGAGAAAAAGACATGAGGACCCAGTATCCGCACTTGTTCCGGGACTAGAGTAAGGTAAATTTCAAGATGATATTTCTTTAAGGGGGAGAGAGTTGTAACACCCCAAAATACTAGACTAACATTCGCATGTAGATACACCATTGCTTAGTTACTAGAATATGTTTTATTCTCATTTTCGGAACTTGAAATTTTGTGATATTTGCAACCTTGCTCAACATAATTGTGATCGTAATTTAAGGTATTGTATGGAGTATTTATGTAATTTTCTAATCAGAATTACATATAAATTGAAAGTGTTGGTATTATGTATATACATATAGGTATTTATGTATGCTTTTTGGGCAGCCTACAATTATTTGGGCAGCACCTTTGAAGGACAGTTGTGAAGGGGATAAACATCACTTTTGGTAACTATATGTTTACACCTCCTCTATAGTGAAATTTGTGTTCCTTAGCTCTAACAAACCAGGTGAACTCTCTCTAACTTTATTACTCTCAAAATCACAAGAGAAAAACTTGATCTTTTGGGCTGGAATTCGAGACAAACCCTTCTTTTTGGTAAGTGACGAAATCTGTTTCTGACTAAATTATTCGTTACGAACCTAATCCCTCTACTATATTAAAATCAATATGACCTTCATTAATCTCTATTAAATGTCGCAAGTATTAAATTAGGTTTCTCGTTAAGTGGTAGTATTCTTCCGAAAGGGTCGCTACAATGATCATATATGGATTTGGGATAATTAGAATGGGGTTAACTTATGGGTTAAGGTTGGAAACTTTGTTCCTACTTCTGATCTTCGGTTGATGCTCGAAAAATATTTATTGGAGTGGGTAATTAGTTCAATACTAGCAATTTAGGATTGATGTCTGTAACTTAGTTGAAAATAAAGGTTATGGGTTGGATCTATTTTCCCTATTTCTGCATCGAAATATAGAATAGATTAAGGTATTGGGTTGTTTCATATTGCACATAGATTAGGCCGAAAGGAGATTCTATGAACTGATGTTATGAGATTAAAAGAAGATTACTGTCATTGATAATGACCCAGCATATCTATGAATGTTCATCACTATAGAGAAACACAATTACCCCTATGTTATGTTCATTTCCAATCCCCTCACCCCTATATTTCTTGTTACTCCATTAACTTTCCACAATCCTTGTTTAATTGTGCCTACTGATAACAAAAACCCTTTTAAAAAAATTGGTGGAATCATCCACCCATTTGTTTTTACTATTACAAATGAATGTCTTTGCAATCCAAATTTCTGAAAGAAAGGGATTCTACTTGCGAAGGTAGAGTCCGTACACAACATCTTTTGCTAAAGTGGATCCACTAGTTAGGTCATTTAAGACAATCCTACGGGGGCACGTAGTTAGGGACTAGATGTTGCTACTAGAGTCTACCCTATTTGAGCCTCTACCTCAAAGCCTTCTCGGTGCTAAGTCTAAATCCAAATGGAATAGTTAAAAAACAAATGTCATTATAACATAGGAAAGGCAATAATCAATACCAATTCATATTTTAAAGATCAAAACATAGAATAGCTCCTTAAATTACAATTCAAGCATAAGTGAGAAAACCTTTCACCAATGCAAATCCATATGTGAGAAATACCTTTCACAACCATGATCATATTTGTATATGAGAAAACATTTCACAACAACATTTATAATTTCATCTAAAAGCACACTATCATTATAAAAATTATTTTCATAAGACATGCATAATCCTTAAAATTTCATAGTTCATAGGTTCATGGATTCTTCATAGGTTCATAGTTGAAAATTCATAAATCATGCATGATCACATATGATTTCCACTAATTATTATGTAATAACTTTAGATCATGCAATATAAGATTGAAACAACAATTTGAATCACAATTGGGTGAAATCCCATGGAAAATTAATAAGAACCCTAATTTAATCAATTGAATTTGAATTGAGTAATTGAAAACCTTGGGGACTCATGGAGGAATGGACTCCATAGGTGAATAACCACATACCTTGATACTCAAATCCCGATATGAATGGTGAATCGATGACATTGGAGTGAACCCTTGCTTCTTATTTCTTAGGTTGAGAGGGTATTTAGGACAGTGAATTTGGTTGGGTTTTGGGGAAATAGGAGAATGTGCTTAAATGGGCTAATTTAGGACTAAAAAGCTTTATATAGGGCTTAGGGTAGAAGCCGAAATGACATAGTATAGGTTTAGAATATTTAGGAAAAGACCAAAAAGCCTTCAAGAATTAATTGTCGGAACTAGTTTAAGGGTCAGACCTATCCGTACTTGTCAACTATATACAAGGTACTGGGACCATAAAATCACCCAAATTTTGATGGGACCCTTCTACGGTCCATAGAAATTCCTACGTTCTGTATCCCTAACCATAGAACTCAACTTGGACCTCAAAATTTCACTAAGTAGGGGACCTACCTATTATACCCATCTACGACTCATAGAACATTTGATGGACTATCCTAGTTGACCGTAGGATGGGGTATTGGGACTTGATTTTCAAAAATTATTTTTCCCCTTTCTATGAGACTGGTCTGTGAACCTTAGTCTGGTCTCGTCAACATGAACTAGTAGCTATAGCTTATGCAATCTTTTCCTTTTTGAAATTTGAGGTGTTACATAATGGGTCTTCTATCTGCACTTGCCCAAGGCGTGGTAAGAATTATTCTGGAAAGTGTTTAGACGATTTGGATGGTCATTGGTTGTGGTAAAAGTGGTCGTAAGGTGAATGATTGTTCGTTGCAAGCTATAAAGGTTAAGGATCGTACGAAAGTTGAGCCTAGTGGTTCTTGTTTGGGTGATCCAAAGCAAAATAGATTTTATTCTCTTTAGACTCGACGGGATCGAAATGGTTCTATGGATATGGTGACTGATTCGTTGAAAGTCTTTCATCTTGATGTTTATGTTTTCCTTCATCCAAGTGCTACCTTGTGTTTTTTTACTCCTTATGTGGCCATGAGGTTTGATGTTGGTCCAGAAATCCTTTCTAATCCCTTTCATGTCTCTACTCTTATGGTTGATGCTATTATGGCTAAAAGAGTCTATAGAAATTGGCTTATTTCCATTTATCATATAGTCACTCATGTTGATAATGTAGAGCTTCATATGTAAGATTTTGATGTCATTCTTGGGATGTATTAGTTTTATGCATTTTATGCTTTCATAGATTTTAGGACCTGATTGTCACTTTCAAGGTTCCGAAAAAACCTATCATGTCATGGGAAGGGGGAAATTATGTTCAAAAGGATCAGTTTGTATCTTCCCTAAAGCCTAGGAAGATGATCTCAAAGGGTTGCATTTATCATATTGTTCGGGTTAGGGATATACATTCTGAAACCCCTACTCTTGAGTTAGTTCTGATTGTTAATGAGTTTTTAAAAGTGCTTCCTTATGATCTTTCGGGTGTTCCTCTCGAAAGGAAATAGATTTTGGTATTGACATACTCCCAGATATGCAACCTATCTCTATTCCTCCTTATTATATGGCCCCAGCAGAGCTACTGGATTTAAAGGAACGATTGAAAGATTTATTGAATAAGGATTTTATTAGACCGAGTATGTCACCATGGGAGTTTTCGGTGTTTTTTGTTCAAAAGAAAAATGATTCTATCCAAATGTTCATTGAGTATCGACAATTGAATAAGCTTACCATTAAGAATAAGTATCCTCTTCCAAGGATAGATGATTTTCTTGATCAACTCCAAGGATCAAGTTATTTCTCTAAGATTGACCTCAGGTATGGTTATCAGCAATTGAGGGTGAAAGAAAATGACGTGTTGAAGATGGTTTTTTGAACTCGGTATGGTCATTATGAATTTTGGTAATGGTTTTTTGTTTGACTAACACTCCAATGGTGTTTATGGAATTGATGAATAGGGTTTTTAAAAAATGTCTTGACATGTTTGTGATAGTGTTTATCGATGTTATTTTTATTTACTCATTGAGTTAGGATGAACATGCTGAGCATTTAAGGATTTGTTACAAATTCTCAAGGAACGTGAATTGTATGCTAATTTTAACATATGTGAATTTTGGTTGAGGTCCATTGCTTTCCTTGGCCATATTTTCTCCGGCCAAGGTATTCAAGTTGATCCTAAGGAAATCGAGGCGGTCAAGTATTGTCTTAGGCTTTTGTCTACTTCAGATATATGAAGTTTCTTGGGTTTGACCGGTTACTATCGAAGGTTTGTGGAAGGATTTTCTTCTATTGCTTCACCTTTGACAACATTGACTCAAAAGAAAGTAAAATGTTTATGGTCGGAAACTTATGAGAAGGGTTTCCAAGAGTTGAAGGATAGACTCACTTCGACCTCTATTTTGACACTACCAGAAGGATCGGATGGTTTCATGGTTTATTGTAATGCTTCACGAGTTGGACTTGGTTGTGTTTTCGTGCAACATGAAAAGTTCATTGCATATGCTTCAAGGCAATTGAAGGTGCATGAAAAGAATTATCCGACTCATGACAGGAGTTAGCGGCGGTGGTTTTTGCTCTAAATATTTGGAAACATTACTTGTATGGTGTGCATTTAGATGTGTATACCGACCACAAGAATTTGAAATATGTGTTCACTCAAAAGGATTTGAATCTTTGCCAAAGGAGGTGACTTTATATGCTAAAGGATTACGACATGAGTGTCCTCTATCACCTCAGTAAGGTTAATATGGTTGTGGATGACCTTAGTCGGTTATCGTTGGGTAGTGTTCCTCATGTTGAGGATGATGAGAAGGAGCTAATTCATGATATTCATAGATTGGCCCGATTGGGTGTTCATTTGGTTGATTCTGATGAAGGTGGTGTGGTTCTTCATAATTGTTCGGAATCATTTTTGTATCGGAAGTAAGGCTAAGCACGATCTTGATTTGGTATTAGTTAACTTGAAGAAGTTGGTTTTGAAAAAAGCCATTGAGGCTTTCTCCCAAGGAGAAGAGGGTGTCCTTAAATATAAAGGTTGATTATGTGTTCCGAATGTAGATGAGTTGAGGAATCATATTCTGACAGAAGTCCATAGTTCTCGGTATTCTCTTTACCCGGGAGCCACAAAGATGCAATGTGACTTGTGGAGGTCTATTAGTGGAATGTGATAAAGAAGGATATTGTGTAATTTGTGGCTAAATGATTGAATTGTCAATAAGTGAAAGTTGAGCAACAAAAATTGGGTCGTTTGGCTCAAGACAGTAGTATTCCTATGTGAAAGTGGGAAGATTTGAATGTGGGCATCATTACGGGTTTACCTCGCACTCATCGACTGTTTGATTCGATTTGGGTTATTGTGGATCGAATCATCGGAGGATTATGTCAAGCTTTATATCCGAGAAATGGTAAGGTTACACGGAGTGTCTTTGTCCATTATCTCCTATCGAGGAACTCAGTTTAGGAAATCGTTTCAGAAAGGTCTTGTCACTCAAGTGAAACATAGCACGAATTTTCATCCTCAGACCGATGGATTTGAGCATCCCATTCAGACTTTGGAAGATATGTTGCGAGCTTTTGTGATTGATTTCAAGGGTAATTGGGATGATCACTTACCTTTGATTGAGTTTTCTTATAATAATAGCTATCATTCCAGCATTGGAATGGCACCAGTTGAGGCTCTTTATGGTAAGAGGTGTAGGTCTTCTATTGGTTGGTTTGAGGTTGGTGAGGTTGCTTAGAAAGGGCTAGAGATTGTCCATGAGGCTATGGAAAAGGTTCTACTTAGTCATGAGAGGTTGAAAACGGCTCAAAGTTCACAAAAAAATCTTACTCTGATGTTAGGAGAAGAGAACTAGAATTTGATGTTCGAGATTGGGTGTACTTAAAAATTCACCCATGAATGGTGTAATGAGGTTCGGAAAGAAAAGAATTCTGGGTCCCCAATATCATGGCACATATCAGATTTTGAGGCATATTGGCAATGTTGCTTATGAACTTGAGTTGCCAAACAATTTAGCATCGGTACATCCGGTATTTCATGTCTCTTTGCTGAAAAACTGTGTTGAAGATCCGACATCTATTGTTCTTTTGGACAGCTTGGGAGTTAAAGAGAATTTTTCTTATGAAGAGGTTTCGATTGAGATTTTATTAAGGCAAATTCAAAAGTTGAGAAACAAAGAAGTTGCTTAAAGGTTCTTTGGAGGAATCAATTAGTTGAGGGTGCTACTTGGGATGATGTCTTAGTATCCTCATTTTTTCCCTCCGCTTCTTATTTAGCTTGAGGTATTAACTCCTCATGGTTCATTATCTTGGATTCATGTGTATTAGTCATTCTCATGTTTCCATATGCATACATGTTCATGAAAACTTGATTTTTGTTGTCATGACTATGTTTGGAGTGATTCTCCATGTTTATATGCATTTTAATGAAAGTTGCATTCATGTTGGGTTGTAAATTTCTCCCCTACTCTATTCATGCTAGCTTGAGTCCCATTCGAGGATGAATGTTCCCAAGGGGGAGATATTGTAACACCTCAGAAGTTGGAAATTTAAAAGAAAAAGGGAAATAGTGATTTTTGCCACTAAGCACATTCTACGAGTCCAACATACGGGCCATATGAAGTGAACCATAGAATCCAAAGTTGGGTTTTGGAATGTCAAATTCTAAAGTGTGACCTGCGACTTGACATGATACACTATATAATGTTTGGTGGGTCGGAGACCTGTAGGATTGGTTCTATGATTCGATTTAGGACCTAAGTTAAATGGAAGGTTGTGACGGGTTGTCATTTAGCCTATGGGTCGTAGAAAGGTTCAAGACTTATTGAAATTTTAGAGTGAAAAATGAGTTCTACGGATGAGGTTTACGGACCGTAGAATGTTCTAATGGGAAATGATTGAATATTTGGGTTTCTGAAGTTGGTTCTACAGTTAACCAGGACGGGTTGTAGAAATTCCTATGGCCCGTAGGTCACAACCGTAGGGATATCCAACAATTATTTTTAAAGGATATTTGGGACTTTTCCTACACATTTAATGCCTATACTACGTCATTTTCCCCCTAATTATAAGTCCTACAACTACCCATCACCCTTAGAAAATTTCCCAACTTCTTTATTCAATCAAATTCCCAAATTTTCTCCCAGGTTTTCTCCAAAATTCTCTCTCTAGATAAAGGAAGAAGAAGTCAGGGTTCTTCAAGTTCAAGCCTCTTATCTTCATTAATTACTTGTGGGCTTTGAGATAAGGTATGTAGGGAGTTCGTAAATGGGTTACATTCACCCATTGAGTCCGTAAGGATTCTTCAATTCTATAATTAATTTCAATAAATTGTTTAGGTTTGCATTCAGTTTCTCATGGGTTCTTTTGTGTGGATTTAAATTGTTTAATTTTGATCATGTGATGATTATTTAGATTCAATTACATGTTTTCCAATCAATTCCATATGAACCCATGATTGATCATGATTTTCACAATATATCAACCATAATTCGCATGAACTTGAAGAAAAATTATGAATCAATGAATATGTTTTCATGAACTTATGCATAATTTATGAAAAATAATGAATTATGATCTAGGTTGATTTAAGATAAGCATCAATGAATTGTGAAATATTTTTCACATATTTAAGGGATCATGGCTTGGTGAAAGGTTTTCTCACTTAAACTTGCTTTAATATTTACTGAGCTACCCTATGATGTTTAAGCTTGGATTAGTATTTGAATTATGCTTTTCCATGGATGATTATATGATTATGAAACTGACTATTCCATTGTGATTGAACTTAGCACCGAGAGAACTTTGAGGTGGAGGCTCAAATAGGGTACTCTCTAGTACTAACCTCTAGTTCCAAACTACGTGCCCCTGTAGCTCTGCCTTAAATGGCCTAGCTAGTGGATCAACATATAGCATATGATATGATATAGAGTTATGCCTTGCCAAGTAGACTCTACATTCTCTATGTGAGAGTTACATCGGATTTCATGCTTTAGCTCGCATGGTCTATTGTCAGTTAAAGCTAATATCTAACAAAATTAATCAAGTTGATTACCAATGTTTTAAAGAAGCTTTCCTTATGATATAAGATGCATTGACCATGTCCATGATTTACGATTCTTCTTAACCATTTTACTATGTTGAGCCTGGTCATGCATATCATGTTTTCGATTATGTCCCCTTATGATCATGATTCATGTTTTATTTAATTCCCCTCATACTTAGTACATACCATGTATTGATGCAGACTTGTGGCTACATTGTTTCATTAATGTAGGGCGTGACGATTCCTCTCCTACTGTTTGTGGCTAGTTGATCACTTAAAGATTGAAGACTTGGTGAATCCTCATACTTCGAGGACAATGTCACATTTATTGCTTTCCTTATGTTTTAGTTTTTAGACATTGTATGTGGTGTACAGGTTACGTCCCGACCAGT
>JAJOOO010009499.1:0-24813 GCA_029582685.1 Solanum piurae | reverse complement strand
AGGGATCAAAAATGGAATATTTGACTCAAAATATAAGTGGTTAGAATTTTTATAAAACTAGATTAATTAGAATTTATTTAATTCATTTTAAAGTAATAGTTTAAACCAATTTAATAAATTAAAGCATGAAAATCATTTCAAATTGATTGACTAACCTAAATACTTTAACTTAAAAACAATTTTAAGGTGAATAAAATGTGATAAGTGAAAAAGTATTAAAGAACATCTCTTTTTTAACCAAAGGGGTTTAACTTAATTAAAGATATAAAAGTTCGACCAATATACTTGATTAATAAGATAAATGAACACAAAAACATGAAATATATTAAAATTAAACCGACACAAAGAAAATAACTCATCTTTTGGGGAATCTAATTAAGTTAATTAAAAATTATAAAGTTAGAGTTAAACAATAAACAATAAATAATCACAATTAAATAATTAAAGAGTAACGGAGAGAAAGTTGAATTTGGGCCTTTCTTGGGCCAAATTCGTTGCTACTTTTTGGGGTTTAACCAAAATCCGTTTTTGGTATACAGCTGATGTATATCAGTGTATATCGGCATGTATATCGGCTCTTTTCGTGTATCTCATGCTTCCAAACCCCTGTATTTCGCCTCCGCCCTGTGTTTTTGCATTTTTGACCTGTATATCAGTGAATATTGCTGTATATACAGCATATACAGCTCATCTCTTGGGCTCTTGAATTAATTTCCAGCAGCATGTTGGGTCTTCGGGGCCTGTAACAGCTTCTGAATATGTAGGGGGGCTGACTCGATAAAAAAAATCTGGGCCTTTATGGCCCTCTCGAAATATAAAGGGAGGAAGGAGTCCATGAGGACTCGGAGGCAAGGTTCATGCAAACAAAGGGTAACAAGGAATTAGGATCGTTAAAATCAATAGTTAAGTAAGTCAGCCATGAACTATAAATTAATGTAAAAATAAGATGTAAGGCAGAATGGCATCACGAAAAAAGTAAGAAGAAATTCTGACGAACCAACTTAAATAATAGGTTCAATTATGATGAGTTCATCTTAAAGTTGAGGCAAACAAAATTATAAACTAACTCACTGCCAACAAATCCTTAATACCAAAATTTAAAGAGCCAAAGTAATATTAAGAGAGACACCCAATTTACTAAATAGGACGGCAATATGCTATTATTTTAAAATAATTCTTTTCATTAAACAAATGACAAACTTAATAAACCCACATTGTAAAGGATTTTGGTTAATGAAAAGAAGGCCATTTCAATTAATGGTTAATAAGAACCATGATTTAAAGGGAGATGGCAGCAAGGGAATTAACAGAATACGTACCCAAACAACAATTTTTATAAAGTAATCAAGTTAAAACAACCTAAGAGAATTGGTATAAATTTGCGAAGGATCATGAATCAAAAAAATAAAACTAATGGAGCATTGATGGAACTTGCACTTTAAAAGGAAACTCAATTGCACTTTAAAAGGAAACTCAATTGCACATGACAGGCATTTTCGACCAGATTTTAAGCAAAATGGAGACATAAACTCGAGTCAAACAAGGTATGCTAGGCAGCGAGATAATCACCCTAAGCGATATAAAGAATGGAAGAAAGGACAACCAAATACAAATTGAATTGAAGCTAACTTAGATACCGACAATAAAATTTCATTTTTAGCAGGTTTTAAGGGTGGAGATAATAAGGGTATATAAGTGAAAAACTAATCGGCATAGTAGAACATTTTAACAAGGAGAGCTTAGCGCAAGAAAAAAAAAAGTTTCAACAGCTCGAAAATGACCAGTTTATTCAAGTTAGCTTGAATTACCTGATAACGAAGGATATGTGATCAACATTATAAAAGATTTAGAGGTGCAGCAACCAGCAGGTGAATTATAATCTTAACTAAATAGAAACTAAAGATGGGAAAGAGATCGATAAACCAACCGAAACAAAATCTAAAGCAGCTGACTCACTAAGAATTCAACAAACTACTATCTAAACAAGGAAACCAACTGCTTACTATTTTCAACATCTTAACTAAACTTATTCATTTTTTGAGGCAACATTAATCGATACTATAGAAAACAGTAAATAAACTCCAAAATAAAGCCTAGCAAAGACCAAGGCAGCAAATTAGCTATGGCATGTGAAAAAACTAAGTTTCCAGTGAGTATGCCGTGTAGAGAAAACAAAGTTCAACTTTAAGATAGCAACATGGTTCCTTGAAAATCAAAGCAATTTGTTTTGAACAAGAAAGCGACAAGAAAGAGATTATAACAGAGATGGCTCGAGGATATCTAAAACGACAAGTTTAAAGCAAGACAAAGCTAAACAAATATAAATTGAATTTGAAAACATGATAACATTTGGGATATGACAATCTATACTGGACGAAGCCGGTTAATCAAGGCTTAAACTAGTGTAGAAATAAAAAAATGACTTCAAGACAAACTACAATCTAACACTCGTTCTAAGCTAGAACCAAATCAGATTTTTGGTTAATCAAAGGAAAATCCAGAAAATAGAACGCCGGGTTGCATTAGCAAACAGATTTTAACAAAGATTCTATAACAATGAGCTCAAATTATGCTAGAACAGAGGATCTAACGAAATAGAATGAGTCATTATCTAGCTGTGAAATCTCGTAAGCCATGAGGACACCCAACCAAATTTCACACAAGATAGAACACTTTAAATAATCCAAAACTTCAAGATTATACCAAAAGAAAACATCTTTTTTTTATCAATCAATGTAATCGAAACAGGACGCTTAACCGGAATAAAGAGGCGCTAAGTCGAATAATCTAATTAACATTTTTCTCAATTTGAAATTCAGAACGGCATACCTAGTAACTATTTCAACACATCATGCTCATTTATATTAACTCGACAACATTCGTAATGAACTAAAACAAATAGAATAAAGAAAAATCCTAGTAGACCAAATGGACAGTGAAGGGAGAAGATTACTAGAATAAAACTACATTTTACTCTATATGCAGAATATACAACATATTAAACTAAATAAATTTGGAAGAAATTTTACCCTTTTTCGGAGCAGCGAGCGGGATGATAACGAGCTTTGAGAGCAGCGATTCTTTTACCACGCAATTCGAATACGAACAGCAAACCAAGAATCCACAGGCAGAATCTCAGCGGCGAACTTCTCGAAATTTAAGATTAGAGAATCATTTTAAAATTTCTTTAGTGTAAAAAAAAGAATGAGTATTGTCAAAGAACCAAACTCTAAAACATGTTTTCTCCCAATTTCCAAACTTGTCCCCATCACTTGAATGTAAAGGATCATTTATAGGGGAAGTTGGGGTGATTTAGGGGGTAAAATCCGTTTGAATTTGAATTTTCCCGTTTCTTTTCGAGGCAACAGTGAAGGGATTCAGAAAATCCCAGAAAAAAGGGAAAAAGGGACGTGAGGGTCGTTGGACGTTGCAGACGAGGGTTATGGGTTCGCAGCTTTTCCGGCTTTGCCGAACTGAAGCGTCTTGATTTCGTCTTGGTCACGTGAAGAAGACGAGTATAGGGGTCGTAGGGTATGGCTATCGCTGTATGTATTGATGTTGATGGTGTATTGTATTGTTAGGAATTGTTGTGGGTTGGGTCGGTTATGCTGCTGATGTGAATAAGGATTGGGCTTGAGAAATCAGGTAATTGTTTTGGGCTGATGGTAAGTTTAATTGATAATATGGAATGGGAAGTTGGTTGGCTGATTGTTGGCCCAAATAAGAAAAAGGGGTTAGATCTTTTAAGAGATAAACATATTGAGTTTAATTTAGACGAATTAATATTATTTAATTAACGAGCTTCTTAATCTTAACGAAATATAATAATTACTTCTATTATAAAATAATTAATTACAAACTAATTAACTCGAAATTATGACTATAACTTAAAGTAAACTAATAAAATATTTAGCTTAAAATGTAAAATCTTTGTGATGATTTTCAAATATTTATAAAACACCGTGATTGCAAAAATATACATGTTTATTTAAAAAGTGATAACATTACTTTAAAAATAACTTGAAAGTATTTTGAATTTCATAAAACTCATTAATTCAAAATTATAACCATCCCTAATATTTAAAATATAAAAATCTTTTTTGAGACGATTTTCGAATAATCATAAAATATACTAATTATATACATAATTATGTAAAACATATATATCATCTAAAATTTATAAAAAGTGACAAAACTATTTAAAAATCTTGCAAACTATATTATTATTATTATTTTTTAGAAATTTTATAAAACTAATTATTTTAAATCGTTTGAAATTGGAGAAGCTCGAAATGATTAATTTATATTGTAGAGGGTCAAAATTGGGTGTCAACATCGGCTTGGGGGCTAAGTCAACCAGGCGATGGGGAGTAGACTTTGGCGACACGTCGAACGAAATGGCGAGCTCGACTTAGCTCGCCTAAAGTTCCAGAACATTGGATGCTGAAATCGAGCCAAAAAGGCTAGGAGCTCTACTCGGCGGATCGCCAAGTCGACTCGGTGTTATTGACTTACTTCGCCGAATCGACTATGAAGTGAATATTTTCCCTTCTCTAAATCTGGGGTGTTATAAGCACAATTGAATGAAACCTATAAAGATTGGATTGAAACCCTAACTTAAACAATTGAATTAGAGATATAGAAATTGTAAACATTGGGCCCCCCATGGAAGAATGGATTCCATGAGTGAATACCCACACACCTTAATCCTTTAAGACCAACAAGAATGGAGGATTGTTGAGCTTGAATTAAACCTAGCTCCCTCTTCTTCCTTAGTCTTAAGATAATTTGAGGAGGATGAGTTGGTTATGTTTAGGAGATTTAGGAGAATGAATTGAAAGTGGGTAATTTGAGGCTTAAAAGATTTATATAGGGCTTAGGGTAGAAGACAAAACGGCATGGTATTTGATTAAAACAATTCAGAAAAGACCCAAAAGCCCTTTAAAAATAACTGACGGGATCGACCTACGGTTACGACCTACGGACCGTAGAAGTTGCTACGGTCTGTACTGGTCAATCGTAGACCAAGTACTAGAACCATGGATTCACCTATCTTTTGACGAAATATTTCTACGGTTCGTAGGTCTTCCTACGGTCTGTAGATACCAACTGTAGAAATCAACTTTAACCTTCAAAATTTGACTAAGTCTAAGACTCACCTACGAGACCTATCTACGACTCGTACATAAGATGACGGACCGTCCTAGTGAATCGTAAAATAAGTACTGGACTTGTATTGAAAAAATCATTTTTCCTCTTCCTACGGTTGACATCTATGACCCGTAGAAGCTTCTGTGATTCGTAGATTGGACCCGTAGACACAGTGTGCAGTCCAAAAAAATAATTTCTTTCTTTTCCAAACTTCGAGGTGTTACAACAACGGTCATATTATAATTACAACGGGTCATATTATAACTGCAACGGGTCATACTATAATTACAACTGTCATATGACTAAATCATGTCAATAGCAACAAAATCTTTTGGCAACGGTCATAACTATTGCACTATACATGTTATAGCAACAATTTTGTAATGGTTACTAGTCAGTCTGTTCCAATAGGCCCAATTTCTGGTAGTGGGGATAAAATAGTGTCGTTGATTGAGACGACTCCTCAAAAAGCGCCTTTTAAGGGCTTAGAGTTTTGATCCACAATTCAATTTTTCCTTTACCTTGGCAAGGTACTGGGTGGATCTGGCAACGTGGGTAAGACATTGTATCATTAAAAGGCTCATATGATGGTTTTCAGTTAGAGAAACATCCCAAAAAAAGTAATGTACATTATTTTCTACAGTGCTACTATTACATAAATATCCAGTTGTAAAACTTTATTGTTAGAAGTACATATGCATGCTTTACTTTTCAGTTAATTATCTTACAATCTACTGTTAGATTTACCCTTCAGTTCAACATAACTAGTTAAGCTAGTTGTTACGTTCAGTCATTTTACATACAGTACATTTCATATACTAACGACATTTGGCATGCATCTTTAAATAATGCAAATTCAGGTGTTCCTGATAGTCAGCAAATGCTCATGTAGGGTTTCTTTCTATCAACTTTTGGTGAGACTTCCTTAGAGGTGACAAATGGTTGGATTGGATCGGATTTTGATGGATTGAATATGGATTGAGCAAAAATGGTTTGGATTACAATCCACCCAAATAGAATATGGGTAAATATGGATTTGGTCAAATATGGTTTGGGTAAAATGGTTTTAACCCATTTAAAAAAAAATTGTCTTTCAATTTTTTTTTTACCCCTTTCTCCTAGCACCCCCCACCCCCCACCTTCCACCAACCTACCCCTAATTTGGTTTTGTTTTCCAAAAACAAAAAAAAATTACCCCTTCCCCCAGGCACCCCCCCTTCCACCAACCGACCCCTAAATTTTTTTGTTTTCCAAAAACAAAAAAAAAATATGTTTTTTCAAAAAAATAAATTTACCCCCTCCCTTGGGCACCCCCGCCCCCACACCTTCCACCAACCGACCCCTAAATATTTTTTGTTTTCCAAAAACAAAAAAGATTATGTTTTTTTTTATAAAAAAATTTTACCCCCACCCCACCCCCACCTTCCACCAATCGACCCTTAATTTATTTTTTGTTTTTCAAACACAAAAAAAATCCATTTTTTCAAAAAAAATAAAATTACCCCCTCCCCTGGGCACCCCCCCACCCCCAGGGTGCCCCCCTTCCACCAACCTACCCCTAATTTTTGTTTGTTTTCCAAAAAAAATAATCTAATTTTTCAATTAAGTTTGAAAATTAATTGAATTTTTTATTTTTTAGCACAATTAAGAATTTTGAGTGAAAGTGAAAACTAAGTGATTTATTATGGGGATCTGTCTCCAAGACAAATTGCTGATCTGAAATGTGGATTCAAAAAGTGAAGAACAGGACAATCGATTGTACCACTTCAGGTCAGAACAAGGAGGAGTAGGGAGAGGGAGGATACATTTTCTCAATGATAGGACAAATTCTATTCTGGAATATCAGATCTGTTAACTCTCAAGAATCTTTTGAGAGAGTAATAAAGATGAATAGAAGACATCATTTTCAAGTTATAGCCCTGCTGGAACATTTTCAAGATCCAGGAGAGATAGAGCATTACAAAAGAAGACTTGGCTTTGATAGAGCGACAGTGAACTCATCTACTAAGATATGGGTCTTTTGGAAAGAGCAAGGTTCAACATCTGATAAGGCAAGGCTCTGACCATGCTCCGTTATTAGTCCAATGTAATTCAGCGGATGTGAATGTCATCAAGCTATTCAAATCTCTTAATTTTTAGACTAAACATTCTGAATATCTGGAAGTTATGAGAGGGGCCTGGCAGATCAATTTTTTGGGAGATCCTTTCTCGTAATACCATGCTAAGATGAAAAGAGTGAAGAAGGCTCTAACTGAATGGAGTAAAAAAACGTATGGGAACATTTTTGAAAAAATGGCAACGTTAGAAGATTTGGTCAGGGTCAAAGAAATACAATTGGAGATCAGTCCTACGAAAGGAAATCGATGTGAGCTAAGTAAGACAAAAGCTGAACTTAGAAAATATTTAAACATTAAGGAAGAATATTGGAGACAAAAGGCAGAAATGAAATGGTTTAAGGATGGAGATAGAAATACGAAGTTGTTTCATGCTTTTGTCAAGGGGAGAAGGAAAAAGTTGCATATTGGAGAAATACACACAGATCAGGGGGAAGTGGTTACTACAGAGGAACAAATTGGTGCAACAGCGAAGAAATTTTATGAGAGTCAGTTCAAAAAAACAGATTTAATGATGCAGCCTGAGATGTTAGACAATATCCCATGTCTAATTGCATAAGAGCAAAATGATGAGATCAATAGAGTTCCAACCAATGAGAAGGTGAAAATAATAGTCAATGAATTAAATGGTAATAGCACTAGTGAACCGGATGGTTTCTCTGAAACTTTTTTCCAGAAGAGTTGGGAGATTATAGAAGACGATATAACTAAGATGGTTCAAGCCTTCTTTTGTGGACAAAGACTGCCAAGATTTATTACACATACGAATCTAGTCTTAATCCCTAAGAAGGAGAATGTTAAAGCTTTTGCGGATTTAAGGCCAATCAGCCTTAGTACTTTTGCCAATAAAATCATATCGAGAATGCTTCATGAAAGAATGGTGAAGGTCCTTCCGAGGCTGATTTCTGCAAACCAAACAGGCTTCATAAAAGGAAGAAGTATTACGGAGAATGTGTTACTTGCACAAGAGATTATTAGAGATTGGGATCAGGAATAAGTGGCAGAATGTGGTGGTAAAGCTGGATATGGCAAAAGAATATGATAAAGTCTCATGGTTATTTCTTGCAAAGGTTTTGAGGAAATTTGGCTTTTCAAAGATTCTTATTGATATGGTGTGGAGACTAGTATCAAACAATTGGTATTCAGTATTAGTGAATGGTCAAGCTTATCGGTTCTTTCAATCATCAAAGGGACTTAGATAGGGTGATCCACTATCACCAACACTATTCATTATTGCGGCAGAAGTGTTGGCTAGAGGGCTGAATAAATTACATGAAGACGCTGAACATAAGGGATTTGGTATGCCAAAGTGGAGTCCAGATATCAATCACTTGTTATATGCCGATGATACTATTTTGTTTTGTTCAGGAGAAAAGAAATCGGTCAAGAAGATGATGGGTGTATTGGCCAAATATGAACAAATTTTTGGACAAATGATAAACAAGAGCAAGTGTTTTTTTTATCTACATGAAAAAACACATGTGGTGCTAGGACATAAAATCAGAAAATAGACAGCAATAAATCAGGGTCATTTCCCATTCACATACTTGGGATGCCTAGTTTTCTACAAGAGGAAAAAAGTAGCTTATTATGAGGAGCTATTAGGAAAGATCAGTAGAAGGATTATGTGCTGGCAAAGTAAACTAGTGTCATATGGAGGTAGGCATATATTGGTAGCACATGTGCTTCAATCAATGCCAATGTATCTGTTATCGGCTATGTACCCTCCTAAAAGAGTCATTAACAAAATTCATCAATTATTTGCTAAGTTTTTCTAGGGAAACACTGGAGGGCTGAAAGGGAAACACTGGGTAGCTTGGGATGAATTGTGTTATCCATATAATGAAGGAGGAGTTGGATTCAGGTCCCTACATGATGTTTCAAGTACCTTATTTGCAAAGTTATGGTGGAATTTCAGAGTAACCACAAACTCGTTGTGGGGTAATTTCATGTGGAACAAATACTGTAGTAGCCAAAGGAAGAGGGGGGTCACATGTCTGGAAGAAAATGGTGATGGTCAGGGAGAAAGTGGAACATGAAATATGGTGGCAAATTAAAGCTGGAAATAGCAGCTTTTGGTCTGACAACTGGACACAACAGGGGGCGTTGTATTATATTGAAGAGAATGGACCAGATAGATCAGAAATGGAGGTCAGAAGTTTCATCCATAATAATGGGTGGAATAGAGAAAAATTAGAAAGTGTGGTTTCTGAAGACATGGCAAGATACATTATGGGAAATATCAAACCAATTGATACTCAGGGTTTAGACCACGCATGGTGGATGGGAAATACTAAGGGGGAATTCTCTGTCAAATAAGTTTTTCACATGATTAGGAAAATGAGAGAAGGAGGGGACTGGTGAAAGGAAATTTGTATTAAAGGACTCCCTTTTAAAATCAATTTCTTCCATTGGAGGGTCTGGAAGAGGAGAATTACCACAGATGATAACTTGAAAAGAATGAGGATGGATATTGTCTCAAGATGTCATTTTTATGATGATGAGCACAAATTGGAGACAATGGAGCACTTATTTCTAACATCTCCTATAACCCAAAAGTTATGGGAGAAGTTTGCTTTTTGTGCAGGTATAAAGTTACATGGAATACAACTACAACATGTGATTACTAATTGGTGGAAAGCTAAAGGCCCAATCAAGATAAAAAGGATTTTTAAGATTGTTCTGGCAATCTTACTATGGGAACTTTGGAAAAGGAGGAACGCAAGGAGACATGACAAGCATGTGAGACTGTTCAAGCTGGTTCAATAGTGCCAACACACAATCAATCAGTTTATCAGGTATACTTACCCGTGGATCACAAGTTCAACACATTGGGAAGGAATTGCCAAATATTTCTACAAATACAAGCCTAAACTGTACTATTAGGCTATCAGTTGGCAAAAACCAGAAGAGGATTGGGTTAAGTGTAATACATATGGGTCCTCTAAAGAAAATCCAGGAGATAGTGCATATGCATTTTGTATTAGGGATGTTAGGGGGGATTTGATCTTTGCAGAGGCGCAACAAATAGGGATTGCTACAAATATCATGGCGGAGGTAGTAGCGGTACTGAAGGCACTAAGTTATTGCAGGCAGAGTCAACATAGGAAGGTGATTGTGGAAACTGATTCCCTGGGAATAAGAAATTTCTTGTTAAGGGAATGGAAAATTCCTTGGGAACTGAGTGAGATTTTGGAAGATGCTATTGCTATGATTGAGCATGAAGGAATACAAGTTCAACACGTTTTCAGAGAGGATAATCAATTAGTTGACGCTTTAGCTAACAACGTTCACAATCACACAGAGAAGCAAGTATACATTCAGTTTAATGAACTACCAGTGATATGCAGAAAAATTCTAAACATGGATAAGAGACAAGTCATGAGTTTGAGGATCAAGACAAGGAAAATTAATTAAGACCACTACCAACCAGTATGGACATCATTCACATTGATCATATTATCACAGAGTCGCACAGATATTATGTAAACATATTGAGCGTTTGCCACTACCAAGGATTATTATCTGTGAGAAAAGAAAATCTTCCTAGCCTAGGCTATGACAGATTACAAAAAAGAATATCAACATAAGTCGAGGGCTACAGGATCAACAGAACTTGTAGAGCAGCATCAACTGTTGTCAGCCAACAAGAGGAACCTCTCGAGAGCCAGACGCGTATTTATCTCATGACCAGCTGTGGGAAAATGAGGATTAAGATATCAGAAGGCGGGGATAAGGAGAGGATAACAGGTGAAGAGTGGAGCTTACTGGAGTGATTAAAAAAGTTGTCAAAGCACCTCTTAAAGTCCAATTGGAATTTGAACCGGACCACCCACCTGAGAAACACAAATGGAACTCAAATATGAGAAGTCACAACAAAGGAAAATACAAGAAACATACCTTTTGAAGTCGGGGAAAAGAGATGAGCCATAGAATACATGGAGGAACATCGACTATCCAAAAGAGGCGAATGAAGAACTGAGAATTCACAAAGGAAAAGATGAAGTGGAGGATTAGAGGTTACAATGGAGAGGAGAATTTGAGGAGGCGGAACAGGAAACAAAGAAAAGGAAAGTGATGATAGTGTAGGGTTAGAAATAGAAAGAGGCTTAGTTCATTTTGGTCTAAGTGGACAAAGTAGATTTTTTTGGTTTGTTTTTTACTTGCTTTTTTTTCAGAATATTTTTACTTATGAAATAAAATGAGCCCTGAGCTCAAAATTGATTTTAAAAAAAGTGATCTATTATGAGTCAATATGGATACCCATATTTAACCCATTTTGATCATATTTGTAGACTCTTAAAATAGCTTGAAGCTCATATTTAACCAATTAAAATATATGAGTGATCCAAGTCATTAAATATGGGCAAAATGGACTCATTTCATTAATATGGGCTCAAATTGCCACCCCTAGACCTCCTTGCTTTCATAGGGATTCAGTTTATCTTAGTTCAGTTCATTTGATTATTAGTCATTGCTAGTAAATTAGTCAGATATTCGTGAATCTTGTCCGAACATTTATCTTCAGTTAGTAGGGGCTTCATAGACGAGTTTGATTGGGTTAAAATTTAAGTTGTTTTCACAAACATCTCTACTTTTATATGTATTATTTATAATATAAAGCTATCTGGGTATGTTTTCTACAACATTTGTTTGCTCATCTTTTAAAAGTTTTTGCATAGTTTTTATAGTTCAACATAGTAGTAAGTCTGGCCTAGGGATGGCAATTTGAGCCCATATTAATGAAATGAGTCCATTTTGTCCATATTTAATGACTTGGATCACTCATATTTTAATGGGAATATTAGCAAACTAGTCAAACTCCCTAAAATATTTTAATGGGTGCTAAAGATTTCAAATAACTTGTTGAAGACCAAGTTGAGGAAGAACAATTTCCTATTAGTTTGTTTTGTATTTATAGTTTTTTTTTTTTTTTTTTTGTAACCTTTCTCAATTAATATTCAAATCAGTATGTATGCTATTAATATTTGTATTCATTCAAAATCTCATGTTGCATAGTTTATGAATCTTGTATTTGTTCCTAATTTGAATTCACCTCAAAGGTATGTCAACTAGATATGTATTTTATTTATAGGAAGAACAACTTCCTATTAGTTTGTTTTGTTTTTTTTTATAAAAAATTTCAGAATTTTGTATCCTTTCTTAATTTGTATTCAAAACCGTATGTATGCTATTAATATTTGTATTTGTTTCAAAAATCATGTTGCATAGTTTATGAATCTGGTATTAATTCCTAATTTGTATTCATTCTAAAGGTATGTCAACTAGTTATGTATTTTATTTAAGAATAATTGCAACAAATATTCACTTATTCCTTTTCAGTTTTATATTTCATTCTCACTTTTTCATCATACTATTTTTTGTATTTTATATATTATATACAAAATACTACATAAAAACTAGAATGAATACAAGTACAAATAAAATACATATTGGAATGAAAACGACTTAAGAAAGGATTCAAGATTCCGAAGAGAAAAAACACACAGTGAAAAAATACATGAATAGAAATATGTTTCTAAATAACTACAGATTCATTTGGCATACCTATAGGAATGAATACAAACTAATAAAAAATACAAGTTTCATTATACAAAAATACAACATGAAAACTAGAATGAATACAAATAGTATACATATTGGAATGTATACGATTTAAAAAAGGTTGCAAAATTTTGGAGAAAAAAAAACAAAAATACATTGTGGGAAAGGCACACGCTTGAGTTTTCTTGGAAAATGTAACTGATGAGAAAATTAAGTGATATTTTTTTTTTTTGAAATATATTCTCTCCCTTCTGTTATCCCATTAAAGTAAATGGGGTAATAGGCTCCTACAAAGTTCAAGTGTCTTTTTTAAAAACAGGTCTTACTTTAATGAGGCAATTATGCATTTTCTCTTAAATAATTGTATTTTTTCAAATTAAACAAATTAAAAAAATACATAAATCAGATATGTAACAAACTAAAATATTGACATTTTTAATAAATATTGAAAATATTGCTAAGGGATCCTGCTAAAATATTGACATTTTGAAAATTTTCCCCGATAATAATCGTGTTTGGTCAAGAACCATAACAAGTTTGTATTTGTGATTACAACTCTTTATTATTATCCATGAAAAAAATTGTGGCCATTGATGAATTGTCAGACATACCCCACACACATAGGCACATCCACATTACTGGATTGCTCCATCTCTCTGAATTCCCCCAATAAGCCATAACCAATGGGCACCCTATCTCCCAAGCTAGCCACCGGCATTCTCCATTTCCCGTCTCACCGCCACCACCGTAAACTGCCTTCACTCTTCCCTGTCCACTTCAATTCATCAACAGGCAACAGTTTTGGTTGTAGTAGATGTAGCAATGTTAAGGTGAAGACAGTAAAATGCAAGGCTACTGAGGTTTCAGTTGCTGAAGGGTCATCGGCGGCCAATTGGGTGCCTGTGGTTCCGTTGTCAGCACTGCCAAAAGGAGAGAGACGTGTTATTATACAAGATGGAGAAACTATACTCTTGCTTTGGTATAAAGATGATGTTTTTGCTATTGAAAATCGTTCCCCTGCTGAAGGTGCTTATAGTGAAGGACTTCTTAATGCTAAGCTCACTCAGGTCCCCTTCTCCTCTTCTTCTTTAATTTACTCCCTTTTTTTTGGGGGTTTATTCAGTTGATGGAAACATATCAGTTTTTATGAGTGGTTATTTTGGGTTATAATTCCATTTGGTTGCTATTTCTGTTCCAATCAAACAAACATTGTGATTTGACGATTTTCATTTCCTAAATGCTCCTCTTTTAATGCTTTTTTTTTTTGTGAAATTCCTAAGAGAGTAAAGTTTTCAAACACAATACTGCAGATATTGCTAAATATGTAGGTGTAGGGAGTTGTTTTTGTGCTACAGTCTGAAAAATGTTGGTGCATGAATGCAAAAGCACTCGAGTTTGTACTCAGGAACTCAAGTTAGTAAGATTACAAGGATTAGTCAATGGCTCTTGTCATTTACATTGATTGAGTTGCTGTTAATGTTGGTTTCTGTATGTGATGCTATAGGGGAAGTGATGATTTCCTAAATGCCAATGAGGGAAGCTTTCTTAGAAATAACCATTGCAAAACAATTGGGTGTGTTTGGTATGAAGGAAAATGTTGTCCACCGAAAATGTTTTCTTGGAAAAAATTGTTTTCTTACTTATTTTCTGGTGTTTGATTTGTAAGAAGAATATAATGTTCAAGAGCATTAAGATATAATCTGGGAAATTACTATGACACTGGACCTGAAAATACTATAATCTGGGAGAATACTATAATCGGGATGTAAAAAGTCAGGGTCAAGGTCAAAAGTCGGGTTTTGGGTCGGGATGGGGGGTCGGAACCTGACTCCGACTTTGGAATTATGTCCCAGGTTGAGGTTGGGGTTGGGGTTAAGATCTGGGTCGGGTGGTGAGGTTGAAAGAGAGTACTGTTGGAAAATGTTTTCCTTACTCTACTATGTAGGGAAGTCATTTTTCCTTAAATTTTATGAAAATAAGTCAAACCAAATATGAGAAAATTGAAAAACATTTTTCAAAAGATGCTTTCCTTCAAAGCTACCAGTTTCAAAAAAAAAAATGCTTTCCTTCATACCAAACATAAACTGTAAAATACACTAAAATTTGCACTCATTTGAACAATTTGGTGAGAAATACTGTGGAAGCTTTAGGTTTAGTCCTATTGGATAATTTTCTAAGTGTAGTATCCGTATTTCTTACTCTCTCTACTGTTGCAAGGTAGTAAGTAATTCATTATTGATTGAAAAACTCAAAACTCTAATCCAATGGGTTAAGAACAATGTACTTGCCTAACTCAACCTCATAAGTCATCTCATAAGGTGAGATTTGTCCTAGACCAGAATACAACCCATTTCTTTAACCAATGTGAGTCTCTAACACCCCATGTACGCTAGGATAGACACCTGTTACATGAATAATATAACACGGGAGATAACATCGAGAATCGTCTAGCTCAAATATCATGCCAAACAAAATTGATCTTGGACTTAGTTCAACCTCAGAAGTCCATGCCTTCAATCAATATGAGACTTTGATTGCGGGGCTACTATACTTCTTGTGGAAGTTATTGATCTTCTCTTCACAAGGTTGGTTAAGTGGCCAAATATGAGGAGCTGGAAATATTATTTACTTTTAGGACTTGTTGTGTCTTGATCAGAGAGCCCTCTTCCAGCTAAATTCAGTCAGTCGATTAAAATTTTGCACAGCGACATGTTCGTGTATTACATGTTTGTAGGCGTGTCTGCAAGACAAGCTGTATTGGATTACCTTTTAACACCTAACTTCCTTTCTATCTCCATAATATGAACTGCCAAAGAAGCCAGGGAATGAATTTATCTTTATTAGTCACATCAGTGGCACATGGGAGTCAGTTAAGTGATTGTACATAGTGAATGTATGGGGCCACATAGGAGCCTGCTAATTTATTTGTAAATAATTTCTTGAGGGGGTACATTGAAATCTGTTAACTGATATGTAAATGATTTCCTCAAATTGAAGGGGAGCCTTGGCGTAATTGGTAAAGTTGTTGCCATGTGACCAGGAGGTGAAGGATTCGAGCTGTGAAAACAGCTTCTTGCAGAAATGCAATGTAAGGTTGTGTACAGTATGCCCTTATGGTTTGGCCCTTCCCCAGACTGCTACATAGCGGGAGTTTAGCGCATCGTGTTACCCTTTTTGATATGTAAATTATCACATGACTAGTTTGTTAGGTTGCTACAATTACTGCCTTCCAAACAAATTTGAGGGGGGGGAAGGGGGCAAGGAGGACTTCTATGGAGCTTTGATTTGGAATTAGAATACAATTTCTCTCTTCTCCCTCGATGCTATTCTCGTTGTCTTTACCTTCGCTGTCAATTTGGGTAGGTTCTCTGTGCAGTAAAGATTTAGTTCCCTCTTCCTTAGGAGCACCATATCCGTGAAATTTGGGTTTGAGTTTGTATTACTAACTTAGGACTTCACTTAAATATTACAATTGATGCATGAGGGCATAATTTTTGCCATTTACACAGTTAAAAAGATTAAATTCTATCTGCTGGTGAAGGGAGCAACTTCGACACTGTAATGTCATGTCATGACTAGCATTCTGTACCAATAGAACTTTTCAGCCTAAATATATAAAATGTTTTGAATCTAGTAGAGGTTACAAATTCATGACAATACATACATGTTGCTGAAAGTTATAAGAACAAATTGATTAGACAACAAATGAAATAAGATATGGTATAAAGATGGCAATCCATTAATTCATTTAATTTACGTGGAGCTATCTTCTGCTTGAACGATGAAATGCTACATTTTTGCAAGACTATATAACTAGCCAGTAGCCAGGATGTCTGCCTTACCAATTTTGGTTGTTCGACTTAACATATGCTACTAAATTAAGGGGCAATTGTAAAGCACAAAAAGGTTTGCTTGTTTGAATGCACTTGCTGCTGCATAGAGCTTCCTTTTCATGTTAACGTTAGAATACTTGTTATTAAATAAATTGATGTTATTCTAGATGTGTCTATTACTACTATCATGATGTTTCGTGCTTCACATACATTGTGCGTTTCTCCATGCTGCATGAACATGCTGACAATATGCATATTTCTTTCTGGATTGGATAATGTAAAAGCCCATAAATCTCAAATTCCTACAGGATGGATGTATCGTGTGTCCTACAACAGATAGCACATTTTATCTGCAAAATGGAGCCATCAAAGAATGGTATCCAAATAATCCTGTGCTGAGAGTACTTACTCCTGCCTTGAGAAATTTGTTTATTTATCCTGTTAAAACCGACGATGAGAATATCTACATCAGCATGAGAGGTGGAAAAGTTGATGCATCTGCAGAGATTGTTTTCAGTGGAAAGGCTCAACCTGGTGTAACAGCAACTGACGTGAATGTAGACGAGGTAATTGAACCAACTTAATCTTGCTTAGTTACAAACTTGTCCTATCTAGTAAATAACATATTCTGATCTGATTCTCCTTATATGCATTTAGGTAAGAATGGTTATCGACGAGGGTCAAGAGGCCTTTGGGTTCACGGGAAGGAATGAACTGATAAATGGAAAAGCAGCAGTAATTGGTTTCCTGTTGCTGCTGGATTTTGAACTCTTGACCGGCAAAGGTCTTCTCAAAGGAACAGGGTTCTTGGACTTCATTTACTCAGTTTCAGATGCTTTTAAATGAAACCATTTCGCTAAAGGAAAATTTTCCTACTAAGTTATACATAAATTCTTATTCCCCGTCCCTCTTTTTTTTCTCCCTTTTACTATTTCTCCGACAAATTCTTAATCCAAACAAAGAATGTTGATCTTTGTATATGTTGTCCAACTTTATAGATTAGTGAATTATATAGACCTTTGAACAAGATACTCATTGTTCCAGTGCAGAAATTCTTCTGTTTCTTCTGTAGTACTGCTATGCAGAGTTTAACCTCTAAACAATGACAAGGACAGTGAAGAATTTTTACACTATTTGGTAATCAGAATGACAACTACAGCCTACAGGTAGCTAGTAACTTTAAAAACAAGAATTGTTAGTTGCAGCAATTGATCAATAATAGGCTAATAGTGTAAACCAGTTTTTACATTTTTAAGTGTTTATATGTAGAGACAGTAGAGGTGGCTTGGCTTAAAAAAAAGTACGGGGAGACAAACTTTTGATTTTTGACTTATTTTAAGTCATTTAAAACTTATTTTAAGTCATTTTTGACATTGTCAAACACTTCCTAACTTATTAAGTCATTTTTGACTTATTTTAAGTTATTTTTTATATTTGTCAAACACTCCAAGAAGTCAAAAACTGACTTAAGAATAGGTTTGACCAACTTTTAAGCCAATCCAAACACCCTCTTAATATCTTAAAAGCTTACTTAACTTTGAAAATTTATCTTCCAAAGTCATTAAATTTTCGTTTGTATCAATAAAATTACTTAATTTAGACCTATATATCAATAGAATCACCTCAAATTTATTATTAAAAACAATAAACATGATAAATTATTTTCTATATCAGGTAAACATGGACCATATCATTAATTTTTTTTTAGAGAAAGCACATTAAGAAATTTTATCGACAAACTTAATAAGTGAAACAAATACTCTTTATGACATTACAATAAACAAATGCGCCCTCCGTTTATAAAGAATAACTTGCTTTCCGTTTTAGTCTATTGTTAGAAAGAATGACCCTTTTTCTTTTTTGGCAACACTTTTGTCACGACCCAAGGTAGACCCTAGGTGTAACATGGCGTATAAGACCCCGAGAGGCCCCATATAAGCCACGTAACATACATAGACAAGATAATAGAAATTTACGAGATTTAAAAGATTTTTTCAAAGCATAGAGTTTTATAAAACGAAGTGGAATCTAACAAAGTCTCAAGCCATCTAGTACATAAGAAGAAATCGAGACGTAGCCCGTACATCAAGTTCAAAACTAAATGAAATGTCATAATGAAATAAAAGCTCGGTCCTCGAAGTTTTCGGACTCACCAATCTCCCAACTTCAACTAATAGATCCTAGCCACGGAAGTGCGAGTCTGGAGCGTCGGACGCTACATTTTGATAAGAAATGTAGGCAAGAGTATGTGTTAGTACAAATATGTACCAAGTATGATAGCGATGCATGAAGTGTACAAAAAATCATGATAAAAGAGACATTTTCATAATATGCAATGACCAAGCTAAAACATGATATAGAAGAGTTAGAAAACATACGTCATAAAACATAGTCAATGCAAGTAGACAAAATCTTAAATCACATGTGAGATACTTCTTGAAGTAACCTTGATTCCTGAATGTGGAGAATTACTTTTAATCGACATGCAAGACCATGTGAGATATTAACATGGAATCCAGTGTCTACCCCACACCGAAAAGAGGTGTGCTACTTGCCAAGGTAAAACCATGAACTTCTAGTTTACGTAGATACACTAGCTAATGTCTATCTAGACAAATCCTATGTTGGCACATAGTTTGTCACGCCCCGAGCCTACACCCTCAATGTGGTTGACACTCGAGAATCATTGATGGTCCCCAAACGAACCCTTGGCCTAGCTCAATACTCAGCGGAAGACTTACTCAACAATATATGAACTCAAAAGTAAAGATTTACTCATTTTTCTTAAAAATAAATGAACTCAGAAATGTGTGGGAAGCAAGGAGGCTCACCAAAGCTAGCTCGAATGCGACTGGATCAATGGAGCGTCAGTTGATGATCCTGAATACCTGTATCTGCATCATGAAACGATGCAAGCAAAATGACGTCGGTACATTGAATGCACGAGCATGCAAGGGGAACTCTGCAACATAGCATAAGGCTTGAACTAATAGAAAGGAAGACATATTCACCTCATCTCAACTCAACTCAAGAATATTCAACTCAACTCAAGAATATTCAACTCAACTCAATATGAATGCAACAATAAAAGATGCAAGATGTATAAAGTTTTTAAAACAGTACATAATAACTCAATGTATATAAAAATACAATAATAAACTTTTTACTCTTAATTGAGAGATTCTCTAACTGACAACCATCACTATGAGCTACGTGATGGTACAACGTATCTCCCACGCTGCCAGAACAACCCTTTGTTTAGGTCCTGAGGCTTCCGGGTTAATCCTGAGGCCTCTTGTGGATATGGCTTAAAATGGGAATCCGGTGTAGGAAAAACATTTCATCGAGAAGACCTTGGATGGAAGTTTAGATGG
Source organism: Solanum piurae (assembly GCA_029582685.1). Taxonomy (NCBI): domain Eukaryota; kingdom Viridiplantae; phylum Streptophyta; class Magnoliopsida; order Solanales; family Solanaceae; genus Solanum; species Solanum piurae. The sequence continues at coordinate 4,776 of JAJOOO010009499.1, read as the reverse complement.
TTTTGTTGAGTCTGAAATGTCAATTATGATGGGGGAAGCATAGTTCTTTTGTGTGCACGGGGTTCCAAACGAGGTTGGGGCATCTCGTCGAAGTTTTGGAGTAGAACTTGTGCTGTCAACTGAGACATGCCCAGGTCCACGCGCCTATGGCCCCGTTCGTGGATGTCAGGGACATTCGTGCATCGGTGCCGCGTTCGCGGAGTGTAGCTGGTAAGAGCGTTGGCGCGGCCGCCCTGCGTTCACACTAGTCAGTCGTCTGGCCTATTTAAGGCTGGTCGCTAGGCAGCCTTGGCTTCATTTATTACTTTTTGCAATTTTTCCTTTGTCCGAACTCCAATTTTTGTAATTCTAATTCTCACGCGCTCGTAATTTTGGGGTAACATGGTGGATTGGTTGGATTGTGTCGGTGAGACTCTGTTTGAGGTTAAATTGGCATGAAAGTTCCTGTTGCTTCTTTTATTTGTGATTTCTTGGATTGTTGTAATGTCTCTACGACTGTACTTATGTTATGATCCTATTTTTGATAGTGTGGCAGTGTAAAGAGGCCGTCCGTAAAGGAAAAGCTTCGGCCTTGTGAATTAGAGCGCGCACGGTCGGCCTATAGGTAGGCTACGACTTCCTTTCCTTCTTAGATTGAGCATGAATGTGTAAATTCATGATGGTTAGTGTGAATTGGGGGACATGTACTTAGTTATTATATTTTAAAAAATTTAAAAAGCAAGACGAACAAATTAAAACGAAAGAAGGGAAAATAGTGCAATTGACAGGCAGGCATGTCGACCATGACCTGCCTGGTTATTGTCACTTATGTATATGTAATGGATGTAATGGATAAGTTGGCAATTATCGTGATTTTTATATGTATCACGACCCAAGGGTACCCCCTAGACGTAACAATGCACATAGAACCCCGAAAGGCACCATGTAAGCCACTTAGCATATCATAACATATAGGCTAGGGTCCCACCTTCACGTGCCTGCTTGTGCAGTCTCACTAAAATCTGAATATCTCTCAATTCTGAAGTTGTATGAACAAATTATTTAGTGCGTTGGAAAGTAGACTCATAGCGATTTGATATATTGGGGTTCTTCTAAAGCTTTATAGATTGGGCGAAAAGCTCAGAGACATTTAACCCAATTTTCAGAAAATTTATCAAAGAAACTTACTCCCACTTTTGCCAACTTTTTATTTCTCAACTTGCTTGACTTCAAAACTTAACTTACGATCATTGGGCGACTATATCACCTTATAAAACATCCTTATTAGCATATAATACACTCTTTGTCTTATCCCCAAAGGTACCGGTTAACTTAAGCGTTATGAATGGGCAGGGTGTTAGAATAGACATTCTTTAACTCGAACTTGTTTAAGGGCATCCTTGACCCATAACGTTAGTCTAATTCTTTGATTTTTTTTTTTTACCTCCTCTTTGCAACCTTATTCTCCTGAAATGATACACCAAGTCATATAAGCCTCATACACTCATTCAATGATACACATATTATGCGAAAGAACCACGGGGTCTCACATTCTTGCCACCTTAAGAACATTCGTCCGCGAATGGATTTGAACAATCTCTTGGTTGTATTCCTTGCTAGTATTGTGCTGTTTGCAAGGCTATATTTGTTACGTTCGCAAATCTTAAATCCAGTTCTGAAAATCCACTTATAAGGCTTCATATATCTAGCTCGTGACCAGCCATATAAACTACATTTTTTTTTGCTGCTAAGCCTTGCCTCTGAGCTGATCTAATCTAGGATCTTCACTTTGTCAAGCCTTCACCTCCACAAATAGAGATGATATTACCCAGTCCTGAACTGTGACTCTAGTATCATTGGAGTTTTATAATATAACCCCAAACCAGCTAGCTGATGGAGCTCTTAGGCCATCTCCTGGTTCTCAGTTCCCAAAGGTGATAAACTACCCATAGAATTACGACTGAGGGCATCCTCTACTATATTGACTTTCCTTGGATGATATAAGATATCCACATCAATAACTTTTAGCAATTCATTCCATCTGCGCTATTATAGAATTACCTTTTTCAGTCTAAAAATATACTGGGGGCACTTAGGATCTGTATAATTATCAACATTAAAGACATTCAAGTAATGCCTCAAAATCCTCAAGGAATGAATAATAGCAGTCAACTCTAAATCGTAGGTCGAGTAGTTCTTTTCATTCTTCATTAAGCAATTACCTTTCTTTAATGTTTCAGAACATAAACCAGCCTAATTCTTGTAGCATAATAATACATTACATTGCCCTCTTGACCGTCTTGTAGGGTCGGAACTGGTGTTGAAGTCATTTGATATCTCAGCTCTTGGAATCTCCCCTCATAGGCTATTGTCCACTGAAACTTCACTTCTTTTTAAGTCAACTTTGTTAGGGGTGCTGAAAGTGGAGAAAGAAAAAAATCCTTCCACAAAACTTATATAATACTCCACTAACCCTCAGAAATATTCGAACTTCCACCAGGTTCATAGGTCTAGGCCCAGTCTTCACGACCTCAGTCTTCTGTAAGTATACCTGAATACCAACATCTAATACAATATGGCCCCGGCAAAAAAAACCCATTAAATACAACCAGAACTCATACTTTGAGAATTTAACTTACAACCTCTAACCTTAGGGTAACTGAAGCACTACTTAGTGTTGATCTCTATGATTTGCCTCTGAATGAAATGTACCAGAATATCATTAACTAATACAATTACAAACAACTATAGAATGACATTGATATACTATTCATCAGGTTCATAAATATTGTTGGGTCATTCGCCAATCTGAAAGACATTACAAGAAACTCAAAATGGCCATATCTAATCCTGAAAATTGTCTTTGAAATATTACTCTCTCGAACAAGTACCTAGTGGTACCCTAAATGTAAATCAATCTTTGGGAAGCATCCGACATCATATAGTTGGTCGAAAAAACCCATCAATCCTTTGTAGTGGATATTTGTTCCTTATAGTCACCTTATTCAATTTTTTTGTAGTCTATACACTTCTACAATGATTCATCTTTCTTTCGAACAAATAACATTGGTGCACCACTTGGTGATGCACTAGTCCTGTTAAAGATCTTATCTAATATATCTTTCAAATTTGCTGGTGCAATTTTAAATGGGAAAATTGATATCGGTAGAGCATCTCGTAATGTATCACTAGAAAAATTTGTCGCGTGTTCCAGGGAAATAACAAGAAGCTCACCTGGAAATACACCTAGAAACTCATTCCCCACTATAATAACTGAAGAGTCGAGGTCTCAACATCAATATCTTAAACTCGCTCGGAAAATGTGATAAGTACAGCCATTGGCAAACATTTCCTTGCCTAAAGATTGCAAATAAACTTAACTTTTGGCATTGCACCATTAGCCTTCCATTCTCATACTACTTCCCCTAGGAACTGAAATCTAATAGTCTTCTCTTGGTAGTCGACATCGACATAATAAGGTTTCCACCAATCCATGCCCATATCAATAACAAAATCGAGCATCTCTAGCTCTATCACGTCAAAAAAATAAATTTATAACAAACAATCTCTACCGTAGAACCTCAAAAAATCCTCTTGAGCGTATGTGAAACACAAAGCACGATTCATATTTCATATGTACTTATAACTCAGCTCTATAGCACGATCTATAAATTGAAACAAATGTAACCAGTCCTAAATTCCCTATAGCATCTTGATTATAAGTGTGGTGCACAACACACCCATAAACAAGAATCTACAAGACACGGCTTGTGGACTCCCTAGGACACGACCTGCTCTGATACCAAGTTTGTCACGCCCCAAACTAGAGAAGGCGTTACTAGCACTCGACACCTTAAGCAATCAAGTTAGCCATATAAACATACCGACTCAACTTAGGGCTTAGAAGGTCGGGCAGCATAACATCTAAAATACTATGACTGAACCCTTAAGGTCATAACCTGAATATTGGTAAGTCATATAGACGAAGGTAGATAAGCCAAAGATAATAAGGTACTAGCTAGCCGACAAGGCTACCAAGAAGATATACACACATACATACATATCTATACATGCCAAGCCTATGTGGCTGGAAACTGGAAGCTGTAGAAAGAAACCCAGAATATTGTGTCCATAATAGCCTCTATGAGTGACATAAGCACTGGTTGGGATAAGGCCCCGATTATACCCAAACTGTACAATAAAAATAACATCCTATGAAAGCTCCAGGAAGAAGTGGAGCTTACTAACTCACAGCTGAACCCCAAATCCTAGCAGAGGGGTCAATCAGAATCCCTACCTGGACCTGCACGCACAAAACAAAAATGCGTCCCCAGGTGACGTCCCGGGACGTCAGTACGAATAAAAATGTACTGGTATGTAAGGCAGAAAATAGAATGATAAAAGTTACTGTAAAAAGGGGAATAAAGATACCACCTAAAACAGAAACTCTGGTAGCCTCCATGGCTGACATCAAACCTTATATAAATTAAATATGCATGGTATGCTCGCATAATCGTATGTCGTGAATATATAGATGCAAATGCATGTCATACCCAACCAAGTGCTAGAAATGGTGGTGCCTTCCGGTAGTGAACCGGGATCATATTCGCCAACTTGTGGCCATCTGTGTATCATACATATAAATATAGGCAATAGTCCCCATACCTTTCGATTATAGCTCGGAAGTAGAATGCATAGCATGTAATGTCATGGATCCGTAATGCATTTGTTACCTGAATCATGTTGCCAATCTTGGCTCATTGGTACTCTTGTCCTCATAATCTCGTAATCACTTTC
>JAJOOO010009498.1:0-23192 GCA_029582685.1 Solanum piurae | reverse complement strand
AAACCTTCTACGTCTTTTTTATATGTAAGAAACCATCATTAAAATGATTATGCTAGAAAATTGACATTAAATGTCTCAGGACACAAAACTCACAGGTGAAGATATGGAACGTGAATAAGGCAAGTCAGTTGATTTAGCATCAGCCTCCTGCTCCTTCTTCCCATGAACCAACTCAGCAGGGGGAGTGCTCATAGCAGAGCACGGAAATTCCGAGGACTTGATCAAGCATTCTGAGTCCGTACTGCCAGTTTCAGTGTCATTTGCATGCATATCTTCACTTCCATCTTCCTCCAATGTGTTGGAATGTTCCTTGTAAATCAAGTCTTCACCATCCTTAATACTCAGAGATTCAGTGAAATGGTACCCAAGATCATTAACAAAAGGACCTCCTGGATTGCCAGAAGCACAACCAAGAGTCTCATTTGATGACTCACAAAAGCAACTTAAACTTTCAGAGTCAAACTTGTAATTAGCAGAACAAACGGCCATCAATTAAAGAGAGCAGCAAAAATCTGCACAAACATGCACACGTAGTCTCAGCACAAACAAGAAACAACATTTGTTAGAAAAGAACAAAGTTGTTCCAGTTATACAACTGAACTTCGTGGATAATTAATTGCACTTTGATCTTAACCAGTCATCTCAAAGTTATCGATGAATATTTTATCCTTCAAGTTTTAATCCATCTATCACGACAAAGAAGCAATTCTAAAGTCAAAGAAAAGAATGCGCATTGATTCTCATAACATTAGTAAATAGGGATGCTGCACATCACACAAATTACGTCCAAATAGGAAGGTATGGGGTCAAGGACAAGGGTAATAGGTAGCCGAGTGTTGTTGCACTGCTATGTGGGAGAGGCAGGGGGCAAGTCTCCTCTTTTCCTTGTTTAGTAATATTAGTTAGTATTTGTATCATATCTTATTCTTCAATTTTCACTACTACATATTCTTAATTTGCACTGTTTATCTAGCTATTTTTTTTGCCAACAATTTCCTTTTAATCCTGCTTTGATTACATGCTTTTTGAACCAAGTATCTATCGGAAACAACCTCTCTATCCCACAAGAATAGGGGTAAAGTTTATATGCATCCTACCCCAGCCCCCGAGACCCCACTTGTGGTATTAACTGTATATCTTTCAGGCAAATATTGCACCCTGCCTATAAGTAATGCCTTAAAAGTTAAAGTGCGGATTTACGATCACCACAACAAGTTCATCATTACAAGAATTAGCAATCACAGAATCCAAACGTTACTAGAACTGATCAATTATGAACTTTATGCATTATCAATACATAGATCGGAAGCAAGATAATTTTTTTTTACCCTAAACAGTTATTATGTAATTTAAATAACCATAAAACACCAATCAGATCAACAACCTGATCCTATAATTGCAAAACACAATCAAATCACAAATCATTACCTTTCAGTATGTCGATATAAAGCAAAATCACGCAAATTTCCACCAGATTCGGCTACAACTACTTGGAAAAAGATCTGAAATAGCTGAAAAATCCCTCGAAACAAACAGAAAACCAGCAAGATAGCAACTGAAACAGCAACGCAGAACAAAAAATAAACAGACGAAGATGAATTAAACGTTAACTAAAACTATTACGCCAAGGCTTCAAACGATGAGAACACAAAACGCCATAGAAAGAAGCAGCTTGAGGTAAAGTCAACAGATCCAATAGAAAAGGCGACACCGAATGCATCGTAAGGCTGCGATGCCCTTCGATTTCCCACCGCCACCGCCACCAAAATCCCTAATTCCCAAAAACAAACCTCGATTCACCTCCACACAACAAAACCTCAAATTACAGTGATCGAAATAATGGATGAAGAAGATTGAATTGCTCGAATTTCAAAGAAGCATAACCAGAAAACGAGTAAATCGGATCATTATTATAGCCCTAAATTACCATCGAATTCAACGGAAGACCCAAAAAAAATGAAATTGGGGAGATATGGGAGAAAAAGACAAATATTTATATTTATAGGGTACTCCATTATGGTGTATTGAATGCGTTATAAATATGAAAACTATAGAGTTGTTTGTTGGCGAGATATATGGGTTGTGGTGCGGTGGTGGGACTCGATATCTGAATAAATTTTGTAGTGCGTGATTCAAATTTAGTCGGTGCTTCAATATGGGCTTCGAACATCGGGTGAAAAATCAGATTTAGTTGGAGCACTAATGTGGGCTCCGTTAGTGCTCCGGACATTGAGTGAAAAAATAAAAGAAAAAAAAATTCAGAATTAATTTTGGGATAAAATTTATAATTTTTTTGTTTATTTTTAATTAAAAGCGTGTTTAGTTTAAGTGATGAGATAATTAATATAGAAATTTATTTTAAAATGAATTTATCTAAGATAAAATAGTGGGATACTTTATTTTTAGAATAGTTATTTCGCAATAGTAATGTTATTTTTTCCTATATTGAGGATAGATAATAATCCTAGATAATAATCTTGAAATAATTAATTCATAAATAACTTGTTGCCCAAATAAACGAGTTTAGTTTCTAATTTATCTTTATTTAACCATAGTTGTTTCTCCAATGTATTTTACAGGCAAATTAATTAATTATAGAGTTTTCAAAGGTTACTATAATACTCACTTTCTTTATTTTTACTTATATCATATTTGAATTTGATATATTTATTAATAAAATAATAATTGATCAGACTATTTTATCACATTATTTTTATATTTAATATCAGTCTTGAAAAATAATTTAAGAAAAAAATAATTAATACTAAGCGTAAATATATGAAAAAATAATTAAATTTTCTTGATATGTTAAAAATGACCAGTAACAAATAAGTAAAAATAAATAGATAAAAGACAATTATCATTTTATTTATCACTCGAATGTAAAGTTAACATACAAGTAAAAAGAAATAAATAGAGTAATCTATTTCGATGAATTTATATTATCAGTCAAATATGATATAAAGTTCATCTCAAATTATAATTTCACAATAATTCAGTCTGTCAGTAGAATATTACTGAGTCAATGAATGTGACATGGCTAATCCTGTTCGTACACGTGTAAGTATTAGTGAGATTTCATTTTCTCAAATGCAGATATTTATGGAACTTGGGCTGGGCTTAAATATATTCCTCATTGGGCCCCATATATACAATTCAAATCGAGATTATAATTAAAGGTGGATCCACGATTTAAAAATTAGGACTTGGGAGCATCTATATCTAACATAATTTGATATAAACACTGAGTGCTCGTATATACAAAGAGATTGAATAACTAGTTGAGACTTCAACGAGGGCACTAGACCCAAAAAAAGAAGAGCCTACATCATTAACCTAAAGCAAAAAATTCATCAAGCATGTTTAGAATTTAATCGAGTAAATTTGTATTGCAAAGTAATTTCTAGCTTATATACTTCATAAATCTTTTATATACGTTTCATAACAAAGAAAGTTCAACTAATCACTCTTCAATGGATTGAGCTACGCCACTAATTGTCATGTCACTTCTTTTGGTCAAGGTCCAGATTACAAGGATCATGGCAATCCTCGATCAAACCGGGGATTGGCTAGGACAGGGGAGCAGGAAGCTTAGGTCCTCGAGAACCCATGTACTACCACAGGAGAGCATTCCAACTCCCCAAAACCCAACTAAAAGAAAGCTATATTCCCATCACTAGCCTTATTTGGTTCATGACGGCTCCTCGATTCAACGGGGGATTGAACCACAGGACAGCATTCCATCCCAAAAAAAAACAACCAAAAGATGGCTAAATTTCCATCACTAACCTTATTTCGGACTATGTGACTGATCCACTGAGAAAAGACAGTAAAGGCAGAACATTTGTCAACTACCCATCAATCCAAAGGCATCACAAGACCAAAACATAATTCTAAAACTTCACTGCACAAACAAGAAATTTCCTTCACATATAACCATTGAAGTAATACTTGATAAAACTGCATATGATTTGTTTTACAAAACATAAAACAAAAACTTTTAAGCCTTGCTACAAACAGAAAATAGATACCAAAACCTACGTACATTAACAGATTATTTGAACCAAACACAAGTCACAAAATCCTAAATCATGCAACTTTGGTAGAGTGTACATCACATCGTCAAACGAGAAGAGTTGCTCTTCACAAATTTAAGCCTTTCGTGGTGATTTGGTAGCCTTAGATGGTGATTTAGCAGGTTCTTTTCCAACTTTATCGGATTTCTTAGGCAGAAGAACTGGATTGATGTTAGGAAGAACACCTCCATGAGCAATGGTTACACCAGCTAGAAGCTTTCCAAGTTCTTCATCATTCCTCACAGCTAACAAAACATGCCTTGGTATAATTCTGTTCTTCTTATTGTCTCTCGCTGCATTTCCAGCCAATTCCAAAACCTACACAAAAACACTAATTCTCAATTTGCACATATACTAATGTATTCAAGCAAATTAGAAACACTCTTAGAAGCAAAAATTCTATTATCTATAATAACTTCTTAGTCAATTCAATCAAATTTTCAAGTTTCAATTTCAAAAATTTATCATCAAACATGAGCTAAAAGTAAAATTTTCCAGATCCCACGATCACTCTCAAAATAACCCTAAACCCTAGTTACTAAAAATTCAATTTTAGCTAACAACAAACCCCCAGATACGAGATTTAGGGAAATATACCTCAGCAGCAAGGTACTCAAGCACAGCAGCAAGATAAACAGGTGCACCACTTCCAACTCGCTGAGAATAACGACCCTTTTTCAAATACCTCCCAATTCTACCCACCGGAAACTGTAATCCAGCCTTAACAGATCTTGTAACTGACTTCTTCTTTGGACCACCACCTTTTCTTCCACCAGCACCCTTCTTCTCCATTTTTCAGCTCAAAAAATTGAACCCTAAACGATAATTTCAATGAATAATTTGTATTGCTTTCGTTTGAATTGATTGTGATTGAATTTGAGTTACAGTGAGCTGACGTTTTATATATGAGGTTTGTGCTTGCAGAAATGGACTTTCTTGGGAGAAGAGTATTTTGAGCCGTTCGATTTTGGGTTAAATCTACGGCTGTGAGATGAGAATGTTGACGATCCGTGTGATTAAAAATTGACCAATGAGAGGAGAACACGTGTGAATTTGTTGAGTGATGTTGACAGACTGGATAAGCTAACCTTTTAGGTTTCCTATAAAAAATTGAAGGACTCACAAAAAAATATATACTAATAATAGTAAATACCACAAAATCAATCAAATTGTTAAATCAAGTCTAATTAATTTAACAAATTGAAAATTGATTTAAAATAATTTGATTCTTTTTTTTTTCCAAAAAAAATAATCAAATCAAACTTTTGCTATATAGATACAAGAATACTACATATTTAATATAATCTCACAGAGATCGGGAAAAAATAAAATATACGCAGAACTTAGCAACTCGTTTTGTAAGTTCATTTACTATACACAAATACATAGAGTCGTCAAAATGGGCTTAGCCCAACCCAACCCGTTATTGGATATGATTGGGATAGGAATTTTCAAGTTCATTTAAAACTAGGGCGTATAAGCCCGTCCCATATAAGTTTTGGACCCTTGAAGCTTGATTGGGGCTGGACCGGGGTCGGGGAGAACACTTTTTATTTAAGAGTAACTTACAATAATCTCACTAGTATATAATCTAATTACTTAAATACAAATTATGTTGTAATATTATGAATCTTACCAGATTTTGATACGTCCAGATACATATATCTCGAAATATATGAACTCAAAATCAAGTTAATTTGTTGTAGATACACTCTGTCCAAGTAGATTCGCATGTATCTAGGATACATAGACAAATCTAACGCCCTCGCCTCCCTCCTATCTTGCTGCCACTCTCTTATCTCGCTCGCGTATCTGGTATGCGAGACACATGCTAATTAAACTTTTTTTTGCTAGTGTTATTGAAACAACACCATTGTTTACCATATTTGATTTGAAAATCTTCTCATTTTCTTGAATATACAGACTTTATCCCTATTTTGAAAAGGCGGAGATATATATTTCTGAAAGACTGTCAACTCATATAACACATATCAAAATAGATTTGAATGGAAAAAAAAAACAAAAATAATGAAGATATCACAATAATAAAGAGAGCATTCTTGTTAAATTTTATTAAGGACATCACTAATATTTTTGTACTAAAAGAAAAGATTTTTTTGCCATCTCATCGGCCATCGCTTTCTTACGTGTAATTTAAAACTATGAGTTTTGAAGTAATAATACTCAAAATTTGAAGTTATGTTTACATGTGTATTTTACTTGATTTTTTAATTCTATGAGTAGAAGTCCGAAAACTTTGAAGATCACATTTCTTCACCCAAAAGAATATTTGAAAATAAATTTTAAAATTTGATTCAAAATCTACTAACTAAAACAAAAACTATCCTATAATGGGATGAATATCTACTTCAAATAATATGCCCTTAGACACGACCATAGATGGAAATCACACGTAAAAAAGAAGGACAATTAGCTAGAGCAGTGGATGAGAGCTAAAAGCATTCTCTACATACAAAAGCTCCAAAAACATTTGATCATGAAAGAAGAGTAGCTTATTCTGTAACAGATTTTCAACCTCCCTTGTAATTAAGAAATTGAAAACAATTAAGAGGGAATTAAAGAAAATAAGGAACTATTCTCATCTGCTAGGAGCTCCAATTTTGCTTTGCAAATGCAATATTTCAGACCATGCAAGTTCACAATTTTGCAAATATGCTATTTTAACACAACACCAAGTAGCTTGGGAAAATGAAAATGTAAAAAATCTCCATGCAACCAAGTGAAAATACGCAGCAAACCTCAAATTGCTTCTTTGGTGTAAAACAGCAAACCTCTAGACCCTGTCAGTTTGTAACAAGGAAAACTCAGTCAAGAAGAATGAACAGATACGAGGGACGAGGAGGGAGAGTCAAATTTTCTTCGTAGCGCAAAAGAACAATCAAATACTAGAAGTGGAGAAAATCAGCTAAAACCACATGCAAGCACACAAGAAGCAACTAGTAAGTTAAAACATCATATAGGACGAATGCATCAAGTGAAAGACAATGGATGCTAACTAAAATTTGGAGAGATAAAGATCTTCAATAAAAACGTCTAGCAAATACACATGCCTAGAGGGTTAGTAGAGAGTCCCATCATTATATATATGCAACAGATCTTATGAAGGATCAGCTATGAGATAAATATATTCCTACGGAAGTAATACAAGTTTCCATTCTCAGAGTATTAGTATTAGTCTTCTTTTGTTCCTTATCTTTAGATTTCTATTACTACATGCTATTTCTTTGGCCTCTATATATCTTATTTTCTTCTTGTTGTTTCTGCTGCCTCTTTTTCATCGTTCGTTTCAGCCCAAGGTCTATTGGAAGCAACCTCTCTACCTCCTCAACTCTCAAGGTAGGGTGGTAAAGGTCTGCTTACTCTACCCTCCCCAGACCCAACATATGGGGGATTACACTGGGTTTGTTGTTGTTGATGGAAGTAATAGAAGTCTCTTACTAGGATATGCCTTTGTATTAAGAACTAATATATTATCTTATGGTGTTTTGTAAAGGCTTGGTTCACTAGTTCCTTCCCCACCCCCTACCACTCCCTTTCAAAACCCATTACTAGATCAGTCCCTGTTCTTACAACGAAGGGTTAGAGTAAAACAAAAAATCATAGCACATTTTCACACTTTGAAGCTCTTATAGCAACACAATATTGTCAATTTTGTTGTATAATAACCACATTTTGTATAGGGAGAAGACTAGGGATGTTGATATGGAAGGGCAGAGGTGGGACAAGGCAGGTCAAATCCTTAACGGGGCAGAGTGCCGCGGGGAGACAATTAGTGGGCCAGGGTAGGGTGGGGCAGGCTAAGACTTAATTTAATGGGACGAGGCAGGTGATGGGTCAGGCATTATTTAAAGCAAAAGATCTTCTTTGCTGGGAAAAAGTTGGCGCAATATGAAATGCAAGCTCGATCTTTAGACTGCATATTCAGCCTCTATTTTCTACTTCTATTTACTGTTACATTCAAACAATATATGAATCAGCATAAATAAATTCCCATCTGTTACCTTCAGCATTAACAATTCAGTTTTGCACAGTTTTGAACAAATTATTTTGGTTATTTACACTTAATTCTTTTTAGTTGGGTTCTCAGGAAAAGCAAACTCTGAATGTATGTTGTTGTTGCTTTTAAAATGAAGGAAACACTGAAATACTAAAAAGTGACTTGCAACATTTTTTTTTAATTCAATAACTAGAATAGTTTTATCATCCATATGTGGGGTTGTTCCTCCTCGATATTTTATGTGTGTGGACACACAGTAAAGATAATGAAAGAAATTAAACAAACAAGTAAATTTTCAAAAGAGTCTGACAAAATTAACGAGTAGTACACACAAACAGGTTAAAGAAAATGCTTCATCATAGATTATTCCGTGACTTTACTTTCTTGGAAGATCTTTGGCGTAAATTACAATTGAGACCGTAGAGGAGTCAACCCTATATAGTGATCGCTAAGTCTCTCTGGCTTCAATGCATATGAGCACGTTACTATTGTACTCCATTTGACATGGATCCAGCAAAGAGCTAACTGTTTTTGTAGTCCTTGTATCATATTAAGGGGTCGTTAGGCTACCGGGATGGGATAGACAAGGGTACTCTACCTTCTATATGGGATAGACAATCCCACCATTTTAGTACAAATGGTTATGGGGACCAATTAATACCCATAACCAAACACGGGATTAAATAATCCCGCATTTTATCTCAAGATTGGTATCCAAGTCCCACCAACAAAACAACCCCTAAGAGTTCAGATTATAAAAGCATTACTTCAGCACAGTTCAAAGATTAGCGAACACATTAAATCACTAAGTGCTGCACTACATAGTTATATTCCTCCTCAGCCAAGTCTTGCGGGCTTAGCACACATAAGATGTCACTCTAAAGCGTCACCTAATATGCTGAGGATAAGTATCTACTTATTCATACTGTCTTCAAATGTATAAAATTGCTACTTTAGTATGCTGCTAATAGCCATAACTCTTGATCCTGATTCTTGGAAAACTGACTTAAGATAATAGTTTCTTTGAAGATAAAGATAACAGTTTCCTCTCATTATAATTAACAGCAAACTTAGTGGTGTTCAACCAGAACTAAGATACAGAACTCTTTGAGAAACTGGTGGATTTTCATTTATATTGTTGGCGATCCTCTACTCCGAAAAGAAAATTCAGAATTTGACAGAAGGAGTTTTATTTTTGCCCTGGCTTCTGAAGACAAACTTCACTCACCATCCATCTAGCCATTTTCCCTTTTTTTGTGTTAACAGTCACACTTTAGAGTAGTATACTGCTAAAGATCTCAACATATGGAACACAATACCTTAATTTGCATCTTGTTATTAACTTCGAAGAAAAGGCTATTGATGTAGGAAAAGTGGAAATTATCTAAGAACTTGAGGCTGAAATAGACTTTTAATGACGATGTATTTAACTAATATGGGATGCACATTTGCAATTCAGAACAAGCAAACAGCCAAACATATCTAAAGTGTCCTGATATTATACAACAACAACAACATACCCAGTGAAATCCCACAAGTTGGATCCGGGGATGGTAGAGTGTACTCAGACCTTACCCCTACCTCATGGGGTAGGGAGGAATGCTTCCAAAGGACCCTCAGCTCAAGTGAAGCAAATCAAAGTAGTTATGACAAGAAAAAACGACAGTAAAGAAAACATAACAACTAACAAGTAAAGTAGTCCGCGCATTCAGAAAGGAACAATAACAACAAAATAGTGTGATAACCAAAACACAATAAACAACATATCTAAACATGCTAAATACTCAACCAAAACACCAATGGAGCATAGATGCAAATGAACTAGTATATAACAAAACTAAAAGGCGAAAAGGCGTCGATTCAGTATAAACCTTGTAGAGCCAGCATTCATATTCCTCCTAAGAATTCGACCTTCATTATTCGAATCTCCTGATGATATCAACTCTCTCAACCCCAAATTCCCAACCTTCTCCTCTTTCTCATCACTCTCCTTTTCTTCTTTCTCACTCTCCTCTTGTTTCTTCTTCATAAGCTTACCATTAACTCTTTCAAAGTAATTCCCGTATATGTATTCAGGTGAATACCCATTTTCCTCATCAAAAAGCATGATATGCCCATGCCACTCCCACACCCTATAATCCGAACCCGTATCCTCATGAAACCCGATACAAATATGGTGTTCACCAATAGCAACAGCTTGACCCGAATTTGGTTTTAGCGAATCAGTTTTTCCAGTTAGGATTGTCCGGATTATCTCTTTCTCAACCCTCGATTCTTCTTTCGCTAGCTGGGATTTGGAAGAAGAAGACTCGTTGTTGTTATCATCATCGTCGTCTTCGTCGGAGAAAGGGAGAGTGTTGAAGAGGAGATCTTCGAGGGATTGTGGGGAAAAGGAGGAAGTTGGGTTTGAAGGAGGACGAATTTGGAGACGGTTCATTAGGGATTGGAGGAGAAGGTTGTCGAAGTTTGGGGTGGTGGCGTTAAAGGAATTCATGGCGGTTGACTGGATTCGAACTTCGAAGGGTTTAAGCAGAGGTTTTGGGGGTTTATTGGAACCAAAATAGTAGGAAGGAAGCTGTGAAATATCTTATTTTATATGAATTATTTTTTGAAAAAGAAATGCTTTTAAAAATAATAGTATTAATTTAGTAAAGACTAGTTTTAATAGGGATAATCTTATTTATTTTATTTTTTTGAGATTCTAGTTTTAAAAAATTTCAACTTCTGCTTGAAATATGAAAATTAGCTTATACTACTGTTTTACATTTTTTAAATGAAAATATGGACCAAACACCTTTATTCTTCAAAAAATAAAATAAAATTTAAGAAATGAATACTTTTGATCTTTCAAAAAACTGGCCAAACAAATCACAAAGGCTTAGGATATATAATATTAGGAGTATTAGTAACAGTTGATATAAATTGATTGTCATTCTCACATTATCCCTAATTTAATCCGTTTAATTGTGAATTAGTAATAGACTAATTGAAATAAGTATTACTCATGTAGTTGTTTGTTTTTGGAGTTCGATTATTATTAATAGTTTCTTTTACACTTTGATTATGATTTCATCTATAATGACTATCGTATATGATGATTTGTCAGGTTATCTATAATATTTATCATGACTTTTTTCGTTTCAGTTACTATTTCTTAAAGGGATAATAACTCAGCCTGCAAACCACACATGAAATGTAAATTGCATTAGGCAAACTCTATGTGATAGGCTTGATTCAGAAGGCATTGAGAGGGTATCGGATGACCACCCTCCAAACCAACTAAGTTATCCCCTTCGATCGATTTTCAACACAGAACTTCATGATTTCCCTTGGACGATAAAAGCTGAGTTCTATTATAAAAAAAAGTGATTCTCCTAGATAATCAAAATTATTAGTCTTGTAATCCGATAAATGGGGTCTGGAGTTGATGTGCACATATCCTTGCCCGTGTAAAGCATATCAAACAAGTATGTAAAGAAAATCTTCCTACAGTAACTATATAAAATACTGAGTACCAAATTTGGACAGATCAAATAGAAGCCATTAAACTCAAGGAACAGAACAGAGTGCATACAAACTTAACTTCGTTTATAATCCATTTCATAAACCGGGCAATTAAGGATAGTTCAAATCATACAAAATTTGACCAGGGGAAACATGAAGTTTCCTTTTCGTCATCATCATGTACTGTATGGAAAGAGTAATTTCCCATATAGTAGATAATACAAGCATATTGTATATATATATATATATATATATAGCATGTTATATGCTCATGCAACATGGTATATAACTGTGCTTAGCAGTACAAGTAGACGAAATATTAGAGAAGTACTACTATATAGTATATTAGTATGAGAAATGTGATGTTGACGGTCATTCACGACTTGAGGAAGATGAAAAGACTATCATCTCCTCAGGCTCTCCACAATGTAGTCTGCATACAGATCCCTGAGAAAGAAGAACAGTATACGTAAGCAGCTGAACATAATATGAATTCTCGTCAACATATTATATCATTTATTCGGTTAACATACTGCAGAAGGGAGAAAAATTTAACTTCTGGTCATGTTTGAAATGGCGATAGGTGTTACTTACTGGGAATGCTGGACTGCTTCAAAGGCTTTGTCGGATGGAAGAAAGTCATTAACAGCAACTTCCTTGTTCTCATTTTTCTTGTCTGATACATTAGTCAAGGACCAAACCATATACTTAAGTTCTTATTCATGCTTGCACACACTAAACAGTAAATGAACGTAATAATGATAATTCATAAATATCTGAAATTAAAATACATGCTGCTCTTAAGATTTGTGATTTTGGAAAAGGATACAATCCTCAAAGAAGCGACGGATCTCAGCCAAACGATGGGGTGGCAGCTCATTGATATCAGTGTAGTGCTTATATTCAGGGTCATCAGCACAGACAGCAATTATCTTGTCGTCCTTTTCTCCCTGTGTTCTGACTAGAATTAATACATGGAAGATTGGGGACACAAAATTTACTTTTAACCATAGATAATTACCTGATCAATCATGGGCATAAGACCAATTGCTTTAGCCCTGAGAAAGCAACCCGGAAGAATAGGTTCCTGTAAATTAGCATGGTAAGAATCAAGGAATAAATAACTGTTGATAGGCATCCTTTTTAAAAAAAAAAAAAAAAAGCACAGTTCATAGAGGTAAAAGCCACAATACTAATAATTTCTTTAATCTGTCAAATACATGCATTGCAAAGGCCACAAATGGTTAAATTGTCCACTTCCTTGACACCCATGCACTGCACTGGCAAACTATTGTAGGATTGGCTTCTTAAGAAAAATCGACAGTTCTATAGCATATAGATAAAAAGACATATAATACAGAAGTCAATAGGTTATATACAGGGTAACAGAATGTCCACATAATTTAGAGTAATAACTGAGATCACAAATGCCTATAATAAGACCTAACACCAGGACCAGATCAACTTTTCTGTATCCAGCACCATTTTTAAGTAGTAGTAGATATAGGTTTGGAAGTTAAAAGAGTGGATTGGGTAAGTTACGACCTAACTATATCTTGTCCATCCCTTGCTTACACACAAACATGCAAGTTACAGGTAAGTTCGTGGACCCTAAGCTGCAGTTCAACTATCAGCAAATATCCGCAAGTGTGTTGTTTATCAGGACAATGGGAAAGGATTATCAGCTCACCTGCATGATGACTAAGACATCCAGAGGGTCACTGTCTTCACAGAGTGTACGAGGGATGAACCCATAGTTATGGGGGTATACAACTGATGAGTAAAGAACACGATCAACCTGGAATAATGAAACAGCGTTTCAGGTTACTCAGCTAAAATTTCACAATTTTACTCGTTTCAAGATATACCGCTTATACCTTGATCAATCCAGTTTTTTTGTCAAGTTCATACTTCACCTTGCTCCCCTTACTGATCTCAATCACCTGCACCAACCAATTGGTAGGTTAACATACAAAAACATCTCAACCAAGTATGTGGTAACATAAATAACTTCAACCATATATTAGCCTCTTGAAAGTCTCAAGGTACCTAGGTGAAAAATCCACTTTACACAGTGAAGAACTTACATATTACTATTAAGAAGTAAAGCACCTCTCAACTTAAAAAAGTTAGCATAAAGCCAGAGCAAAGAATCCAATTTTGGCAGCAGCTGATCTAAGGTATCTAACATGAAATTAGAGAGTCGGCCTAGAAAATCAATCATGCTTGCTCATTAAAATTTCGAAGATTTACAATATGTTTTGGACTTAATATCAATTATCACCTAAGCTAAATATTAATCAGCATATACATGAAGCATAAATTGCCTTATTCGTATAACCAATATGAAGGTTCAACCATATTAAATATCAGTTCGAAAGTTTTAAAGATTCCTTACCACATTAAAAATCTGTGGAGCATCAGGTCCTGCAGCAAAACACAAATTTTAGCTCATGAAGAATATTCCAGGAGCCATTTTTTTTGCACAACTGTGAGGAATGGTGTTTCCCTTTACAGAATTTATAAAATACCTATCTCGAGATCATGCCAAGGATGAGCTGCAACTGATCTCCGTGTCATAGAAGAGAGTATTCTTTCATTAAGAGGTGGAATGGAGAACTTCTGAGACACTGGAGACTTGACTTGAGTTTCGATAGGTGGAACCATAATTGCTAGCTGGACATCAAGGTATTAGTAGCACATAAGAATCTCCATAGGTATAGGAAAAGAAAATGTTAGCTTTCGGAGTAGAGGCATCAAATAAAGTTGTCCAACAAAACAACCGGTAAGAAATATATGTATATTTATAGACCAATGACCCAGACTCAGAATGAAACAAACAAAACTTAACCAGACAGGAAATATAAGTCATGATTTATATTTCTATAGTATCAAAAATTATTATCTTCCTGTGAACAAATAAAAAAACCTTATTCTAACAGATAATGTAAGCATACAATATACATTTGACATAGAGGTTATAATTTGCCATGATATCTATAGGTACAACCGCCAATGCCAGATCTATCTCGTTTTAGCTCTAGCTATACAATACTGATTACTAGAATTACAAAATCAGAAAGCTGATAGGTAGATGCCTACATATAATTGAACAAAAGCTCTCAGTAAGGACTTTACAAGTAGTAAGCTTCAGAAGAAACAAACAAAACAATTGCCAGTAATTCCAGTTAAGTAGAGTCAATAACAACCACGGAATCCAAAAGATTGACTCCTCAGAAATCTATAAACAAGCCGAAAATCACTCCCAATATTTCCGTTCATGAATTCAAGAAATACATGCATAACGCAAAGCAGAACCAAACGGAAGCAGAAAACATGGAACATTATAGAATTCATGTGCTTAAACGCATTTACTGCAGAGACATTCACGAAAAACAAAAACAAAAAAAACAGAGCGAAAACGAAACAAATACACTATATATCAGTTGAAAGTACAGAAAAAAATGCCGTGAAGAAAGCGATCCTCACCTGAAGAAACAAAATCGTTTTCAACCAAAAAACTTCAAAAAAAAAAACGGAAATGAACTAGGAAATTAAGTCCTAACTACAAAAACATCACTCCATCCAAAAAAAAACCAATCATATCAGCAAAAACTGCAGAAAATGTAACCGATCCCTAAAAACATTACTACAAAACAAACAAAAAAAAAACAGAAATGAATGCCTGAAACGAGTAAAATGAAGATCATCAACCACATTTTCCGAAGAATCACTAGCACATTGAACAGAAAACGCATTAAAGCAAACAATCGATACCTGAAGCAAACGAAGGAGGAAACTAAGACCGTCGGTGGAAGCACACAGCTCAGATCTACAAAACAAAGCGTATGAACAACGGCAAACCGAGAAAGAGTATTTATAGAAAAAAAAAAAAAAGAGAGAAAGAGAATAAACCCTAGAAAGTTGAGTAATGAAGGTGTAAAACGCGTTCTTCTCCTTCTTCCCGCTCTTAAAACACTGCCATTTTAAAGCTTTATTAAACAGCTCAGAGCTTTAAAAAAAAAAAAAATTGCATAATTCTTACGTTTCATCTTTTTATTTTTTGTTTTATTTTCTGAAGAGGGAAGATTCTAAGAATATTATAAAGGGAAAAGGGTCAAAAATGCCCTTAAACTATGTGAAAGGAATAAAAATGTCCTCCGTTTATAGTTTGGTTCAAAAATGCCCTTGCAGTCAATACTTTGGTCCAGAAATGCCCCTATAGTTACTAAATTGATCAAAAATGTTCTTTTCCGAATAAGTATATTATTTTTTCTTTTTAAACACATTTTCTTCTTAATTAAATTATTATATAAGAACCATGTTCTTGTTTTCTTTCTTTTAAAATCACTTTAAAAAATAAAAATGTAGATCTCATCTTATCAATTAAAATAGAATAACTTCATGAACCCTTTGGACATATAATATATGTCATATATATAAGATCATAGTATATCCATCATTAATTTATATTTATATAACGATAAAATATAATTATAATAAAATAAGAAATATTTTCATTTTTAATTTTTTCTTGAATTGAAGTAAGATAAACATTTGCTAATTTAAAAAATATTATTAGAAATAGAATATGTTGAAAAGAAAATAAATAATATATTTATTTGAAAAAATGAGCAATTTTTACCCAAAATAACAATAAGGGCATTTTTGGATCAAAGTATTGACGGAAAGGGCATTTTTGGACCAAACTACAAATGGAGGGCATTTTTGTTCCTTTCGCATAGTTTAAGGACATTTTTGACCCTTTTCCCTAAATTAAAACATAAAAATAACTCCTAACACATAAATAAACAATTACTCAAATAAATAACGACTGGTAACCAATATAGATAACTTGTGCTTATATATTTATCTTTTTTGCACCCAAAAAATTAAAATAGATTATCTTCACAAGCTTGTCAAGATTTTCTTCTAAAATAAGTCCACAAAAGACCATCATACAAATTACACAGTATGTTATTATTGTTATTGTTGAAGTTAACTCATTAAAATAGTAAAAACGCAAAATATTATTTCATCAGATTAAAATAACTCAACTATATATGTGATAGCTATTATAAATTAACTTCACCCTATAACAGTAAAGTCACAAATGTTCTCTACTTTAACACTATTTTTAGTAAGTAGATCTATACTTTTGCCTTTTTGTAGTGCCCTGAAATCTATTTTGCTTTTTGTACTGCCCTGAAATCTCTATGATTTTAAGAAATTTTTATAATTTTAAAAAGAATAGAAATATAATATAATTAGTTCTTTAACGAAATAAGATTTATGTAATATAGAAGCTCACCTTGTACTAGTGATTGCTCTACTGCTGAAGAATACCCCATCTCATACACTTGGTAAAAAGAAAGAAAGAAAGAATTCTTGTTGAAAATAAATCAAGTGAGAAACCTAATAAGTAGTAAGTAGTATTTATAATATAATTTTTAAAGGAAGCTTTATCCATGAGATGGTGCACAGTGAATGGTTGGCAATCATTTTTCTTTGTTTATTATTTTAAAAATAATTTTTTATTTTAATTTATTACTTTATATTAATAAATCAACAATTATAATTTTTTTTGATTTTATCCTCAATTATAATTACATATTCTTCAAATCAATTAATTCTCAAGATCTAAAACTATACATTAATTAATAAAAGCATTATAATAAAATATATATATATTACTATTAATTATTTTTTAGGAACGTACAAGTTCAAAATAAATAAGTAAAAATGAACAAACAGAGAGTTTTCAGATATTCATGAATTGTTATTCATAGCAAGAATTTGTTGTTTTGGGGCCCAAGTTTTGACAATTGTGAATAAATGTATAAATTTTAAAAACGTGTCCTCTCTAAATTTGGCAGTAATGCCTCGTTTCGGGGTCCATCCAGCTGGGTAGTACGTAATTACGTATCATTCTCCGTTCGATTGTTAAATATTTTTTAATTTTTATTTATTAATTTTGATAAATTAAGAAAAAACAAAAAATAATAATTTATGATTATCTTAATTTATTAAGATTAAATTAATGTATTAGAAAAATATAGTGACTAAATATTAGGAGTGTGCAAAAATTAAATCAATCAATAAATTGAATAAAAAAATATTATTGATTTATTGCAATTGGGTTATTGAGTTAACGGATTTTTGATGGTTTTATGAAAAAATTTTATCGAATTATCGATTTAATTTTGGTTTTTAATGTTGGGTTATTGCGTAATCGATAACTAATTAAGACGGTAGTAATTTACTACTTTACCCTACATAAATCTTAAATATTTATCTCATTAACTTATCACTTACTGTCTTTTTTCCATAGCGTTCAATTCACACTTTACAATAACATTGAGTTCATAATTACACATTATACAAAACGTCAAATACATAAAGTAAGAACCTTATTCCTCTTATTTCTCTTTGTTTTGTACTTGTACAGTTTTTTCATATTAGTTATTATTGTTTTTATTTTATGAGTAGTCTGTAAAATTACATTATTGTTTTGTCGCGTTAAATTATTGGAGAAGTCATGTATTTATTTTATAAGCATTTTCTTATTGGTTAAACTAAAAATCAAACCCCTTAAAAATCAAAATCGACAAACCGAAAATCAATAAAAATATCTTGTTAGTTTATCATATTTAAAAATTACAAATTTATAAATCAAATCAATAATATATAAAATCAGACTGAATCCATCAATACACACCCCTAATAAATATGTTTAGGACCCTACAATTAATAAAGATAAATTAATACATTTATTATACTAATTTTTTTAATAGGTGTGTCAAATTGAAATTTGATAAATAAATTTGAATAGAGAGAGTAATATGGTGCGCTATAAATTGAAAACAACGTGGTAAAAAACATAAATGTAACACCACTCTCAGTCTCCAACCTATTAATGTCGAGTCAGAAATTATACTTTCGTTTTTTTTCTTTTTTTTTTCTTTTATTAATTATCTTTTCTTTTGTTAACTCTATTCTACACTAATTAATTATTTAAAAATTCTAATAATTATATCTTCTTCATCACTAAATTTTATCTACTTCATCCATCTCACTAGAAATTTTATGTTTGGACACTATCACTATTGATTTCTGATTTTTACTGTCGCTATATCACCTTCAATTCTTTAACCTCATCCCCTCCACCCCTTCATCCTTTTGACTTCGTATGCCTAAACATCATAACTTCAAATTCTTTCAAGATGAGCAGAAAAAAATTGATTTATTATTATTTTATGAATTATTTCGATTAATCTTACAGAAAATTAATCTAATTGCGAATTAAAAGAAAGTTGTGCTTTGAAGTTGTGATAAAAGGAGAGTGAAGTGTCAAAAAATTAGAAATATCTCCTTTTTTTGAGTTTCATATCTAAATTATTGGTAGTGTGAGTTTCATATCTAAATGATCACTTATTTTATGTGGCATCGTTTGATTTGATATAATGTTTAAAAATAAAGGAAGATTTTATAAATTTGTGGTCTAAAATAATTTTTAGATATATTTTTGATGGTAAATTATGCTATCGTGGATAAAAAGAGAATTTTAAAATTAATTTTTTTTAATTATAGTAAGATGATATTTTTTAGACCGATTAAAAATGAAAAAAGTACCACATAAAATGAACCGAGAAAATAATATTTTAGGAATAATGGAAAAAAGAAGGGAGATTTTTATTTCATATTATGAATAGAGAGAATATAGGATTGTAAATCAGACAAACAAATGACTTCGAAATTATATAAATTACAAGACATAATAAAATAAAATAATGACAAATAAAAAAGTAATAATTATAGGAGTTATAAGGAAAATTTTAGCCACTAATTAACGTGAGTCAATATGCACATAATGTCCCACGAATTAATGGGAAATGTTGCACAATATAAAATGTCACTTAATCCAACAATTCTTTATATTTAAATATTAAGCATTTTGACATTATCAAGCATCAATTATAAAATGTCACTTAATCCAACAGTTCTTTATATTTTAATATTATGCCTGATGAAGTTGTGTTCTGTATTTTTAGTAAAATACGAATTTTTACTTCAAAATCTTAATGTTCTCATACTTGAATTATGATCGCTTAATAGAAATAAAAAATCATTGCTTACACATAATAATAATCTAGGTATTGATATAAACTTTTAAAATCTACACATTATGGTCTTATGTTATCTCAATTTTATGAATTTTTTAGAATAAATCTAATTCTCATAGAAAAGGTTCTATTTCTACGCTAACACAAGTGAAATTTATCGAGAGAATAGCAATAAATTTTTTTACTTGTCCGATCCCCTCCAAAATACTGTAGAAATTCTGGGCAATAATTGAGAATACCTCTTTTCAACTAAAAAAAATTCTCTTTTCCACTATTTTTTATGTAATTATATTTGATTTTACACAAAATATATAAGACCATCATATTTGTAAATGAATATTCTTTCTTATAATGAAAAAAAAATGAAATAGTAAATTAGATAAATAATAATCTACAGATTATATGAATTACAAGACATAATTAAGTAGAACGTAACAACGACAAATAAAGAATTAAGGGTTATAAAAAGGAAATTATAGCCACTAACTAATGTGTCAATTTGCATTAATGGGAAATGCTCCACCATATGGCACCACTTTGACATAATCAAATATTAAAAATAAAATGTTGCAGCACTTTGGTATTGTCAAATATTTATTTAAAAAATATCACTTAACCCAACACACAACAAAATTCTCATGTCATTTGAAAGAGAAATGACTAGTAGAATCAAAATGATCCTTTTAAGGAGAGACATTCAAAATTTTAAGAAGATTAATATTGATAATAAAAAAGAAATGAGTCAAAAGAATCAATCGGATGTTAGATTTACAACTTCGATCATCAATGATAAGTGAATCAGTAAAAGCCTAACAAACAAATGAAATATTTGACTTTTCGGAAAAACTCGTCTTTCAGAATAGTAATCTAAATTTTATTCAATATCAATAACCTTAATCGGTAAAAAGGCAAATTTTAGCACTAATATTTGGGAAAACGAATGAAAGTAATAGAATAGGAAAAATAATAATATAGGAGATAAATAAATCATCTAAAGCAACTAAAAATGTCATATTACTATTTAGTTGGCTGAATGAGGATTATTCAAACTTTAATGCGAATATGAAATATTAAATAATAAATAAAATAAAATGGTGCCTTGAAGCGACAGTTTTGCATTATTGTAATTTGTATCCCAAAGTCACTTGGGCTAATTGTATTTATACTGCTATTGTAGGAAAAAATGGCACAATATGACAACCCAAAGTGACTTTGGGCCTTCAATAATGCAAAACTGTCTTGTTCTTTTAAGTTTTGTCACAAATTAATATTTTTAGTTCAGGAAAATAAAATTGTAACACTCGCACTTTGAAATCAATTAATATATTTGTTGCGATATTTTTTCATTCTTGATTATTATTTTTTTGACGTGAATTTTACTGTCAACAAATTCTAACACGTCCATATTTATCAATAAAATTGTGTTTCTTCATATTTTATTGTGATTGCAATATATTTATGTCAAGTTAAAATTTGTTGCAAATAAATTGACACGATTAGTGGGACCAAATCTCCCCTTCATCTCTTCTCTCATAGATCAAATCTGCAAATCTGAAGTTACAAAACCGCAAAGGTGGAAGAATGAGTACTTCAAGACTCGTCTTTAAGTTTCATCAAGTCTACACTCCGACAAGTCTTGAAGAAGGGGGATTTGAAGACATTAAAATTTTGTGAGACTCTACAAGACGTGTTCAATTCGAGTTGGGACTCTACAAGGTGTGTTCAATTCCAATTAGATTCTTGGAGGCTACTCAACCCTAAATCCTAGTTTATGTCTATATAAAGGGTAATGTATTCCCTTAAAAAGACATCTCGAATATTCCACTAATTCATGAAATATTTATAAAGAGATCACATCCAAATCATCCTAATTCGAGAAATACATCACTAACGCCCTCAAATCATAGATAAATCTTATGAAAGAAGAATCAAGGGAGCAACAAAATTGTAACTACATATTTATCAATAAAGTTGTGTTTCTTCATATTTTATTATGATTGTAATTTATTTTCAATCACGTTAAAATTTGTAGAATGTTGTAATTTGCTTGCTTCCAATTTGTCTGAAGTTAAACTTTGACAAACCAAACTTCAAACGTATATATTTCAAATTCACATCTTAAATTATTTTACAACAGCTAAAACATAAAAAAAAATAAAAAAAACTTAAAAGTTCTTTTGTGTCTCAATAGGAGCCCATATTTTTATTTTTATTTTTAAAATTCTTGCCTTAGCTTAATACACCTTTTAAGAAAAAAGTATTGTTGATATGTTTCAATCAAACTCCTAGATGTCTTCACTGTCCCAATTTGTCATTTAATGCCTTGGACAAAATAAGCTAAGGTGTAAAATGTTTCACCCAAAGTGGAAACACAAGAATAACTACCAAATGCCCTTACCAATTCTTGTAACCCACCTAACAAACTTCATTGCTATGTTTGTACTCATAGAGCAAATTAAATATGGATTAATCATGGTGATTAATGATCTTATATGCGTTGCATTAAGCTAATTATTATATATAACAATGTTGGTTTTGTATGTGAGCAGGTGGGAGGATGACTTAGTTATTGGCTTTCTTGATAATGCAATCATGATTAAACTTCTTAAAACAGAAGGATAAGAATCAGTTTTACATATGATATCTCAATAATTAATTGTCCATGTAGTAGAGTTCAACCAATTAATCCCTACTAGAGTAGTAACTTAGGGATTGTTCAATGCATAATATATTCAAATGAGATCCTCATTAATCCCTAACAAATTCAAAACTATCTCCTATCTAAGGAGTTCTTTCCATATTTTTTTAATAATCGTGGTGTTTGATCAGCTTGCACGTATCTCAATTAATATCATGAATACACACGTTATATCCTAATATAGTTCAAGTACCATGTAATTTTCTCCACCAAAATGTGGATAAATGAAAAAGAAACCGCTCAGTATTTTTCCGCCTCTTGCTAGGATTTTTTTCAATTTATTTCTTACTATTTAATTAATACTACTTAATTCTTTAGATTATTATGATAGTGATTACTAGAAATAATAGAAAGCAAAGTTTCTCTCTTTAATATCTTCAATGCATTGATAGTACACAGAATCTGGTAATTTTAATTCAATTTTTTCTATGTTTAAACCTTAAACAGCTATTAACGCGTACGAAAACAGTGCTCTAGCAACTAAATGAAAAAAATCATGTGTCACGTGGCGTCGTGAATGAAGTTGTTTTTCCGTTAGTCATAAGTCTCTATTTTGAGTATTGAATATGAAAAAATATTTAGTTGAGCTTTATTCAGCATAAATTTAAATTAATCGAATTCAATACCCGAAATAAAAAAAAATTAAATGAAAATACATTCACCTAGAAGGCTTGAACCACAACCGCTGCCATCAACGGTTGGTATGAAAAGAAACAGGGACAAAGACATAAATCTGAACCCAAAACTTATATGTAGCTAACGACGTCGTTCCG
>JAJOOO010009496.1:0-14162 GCA_029582685.1 Solanum piurae | reverse complement strand
TCATGTTGTTGTGCATTGAGTATGTGTTGCCTATAGACTCTATGAGATGAATTGATGAACATGCTTGAGATATGCTTTTCGAGAGTGAATTGCATATGGGCTCCATGAGATAGTGTTGAGCATGGTTTTAGCTTGGAGAAGGTAGTTCCTCCTTGAACAAGAGAAATTTTGATATAATGGGTTGTTAGATGTAGTTCCTACTTCCCTGTGATGCATTGAGTATGTTAGCTTGGAGATGAAGTTCCTCCTTGGTTGTGTGCATTTAGATGAGTTGCATGCATGATGAGCTGCTAGTATTGAGTCGTTTCATCCGAAAGTGTCTAGAAATTCCATTCGAGGATGAATCTTCCCAAGGGGGAGATAATGTAACAGCTCAGAATCTAATTGTCTAAGCTAGGGGCTAAGTGTTAAGGCATGAGCTAGAATTTTGACCTCGACACCATCCATGGAAGTCCACATGAGTTGTGAAGGGCACCACGAGTCATGTTGGTGACCATAGACCTTAGGCAATGGCTATCAAAGCTGCCTCACCTCTCACAACCACCTCCACTCCTCGTGGTGGGGACCACAGATCGTGGTGAGAGGTGTGGTGGCTAGGCAGTATGCCCCTCTAGGATGCCTAAACAAGAGACACTCCCACTGGCCATGGGAGATCTCTTGAAGATGAATTAGACTTTTAGGGATTGAGGGTTTGTGGCCTAGCTACTGGATCATGACCACGAGATGGACCACTACTCATGGTAGGCACAACGGCTCGTGGAGCTCCTCTTGAAGGGTGGGGAAGGTCATTGAAGGTTAAGGGCCGAAGGTTTTTTTTTGGTTTTAATTAGATTAATATTATGCCATTTTTCCAAAGCCTAGGACCCCTATATAAGTCATTTTTAACTCCAAAACTCACCCATTCATGTCATTATTTCCGAAACCCAAAATAAAATCAAATATCTTCCTCCCCAAAATATTTCTCTCTCTAGAAAATTGAAGGAGAAGAAAGGATTCAAGCTAGGATCAATGTCAAGCCTCAATTCCTCCATTTAAGTTATGATTTAGGTTTTGATGTATGATAGTTTTCATCCATGAAGTTCCCGAATTACTCAATTTCAACAATTAGAATTCCCCAATTAAGTTAGGGGTTTTCTTCAATTATCATAGGTTCTCTAAATTTTTGATTTAAATGATTGAATTATGATCTCTTATGCATGAATTGATGAATTACAATGATTACCACCATGAACCCATGTAATCCCTATGTTTTCAAGTTATGAATCATATAATGTGGAATTTTGATCTTCAAGGAAGAGTTTTATGAAATTGAGCATGTATTGCAAACTTTACATGTATTTATGATGAAATTCATATCTAACCCATGTTTTTTAAGTGTTAATGATTGAAAGTGGGTTTTGAACCTCAAGAGGTAAATTATGGACTTATGCATTTTCTTATGAAATCTATGCAAATGTTTTAAGAGTGTTTTGAGAGTAAAGTATCAATGACGATGTTGTGTTGTGAAAGTATATTCTCATAAACACACAATAGCATGATGTGAAAGGTTTTCTCACATAGAAAGGATTCTTAGGTTGAAAGATTTTCTCACCTAATTGATTCAAAGAGTAAGAGGTATCCTAATGAACTAGCTTGGTTTAGTTGTCCAAGGGCACCTTTCCATGCGTAATGAAGTCAAGTAAGAAATGACTATTCCGTGGGATTTATGCTTAGCACCGAGAGAATATTGATAATGAGGTGGAAGCTCTCCCGAGTAGAGGTCGGGTTTTTAGAAGCAATCTCATGAGATGGAAGCTCTCCCGAGTAGAGATCGGGTTTCTAGTAGCAATCTCCTTATCCCTTAACTATGTCCCTCCATAGGTTGATTAGCTAGTGGATCCACTTAATCTAGAAGTTGATGATTCTACATTGGCAAGTAGGACAACCCTTTTCAGTGTGGGAGACACGCTCCTAGAGTTAACTAAATTTTTGAACCTTTGCTTTCTTAGAGATAATTAAAATTGTGAGCCTGAATTCACGTTGTTAAATTTGGTGGAATCATCCACCTATTTTCCGTGTTTACTACATTGAGATTAGTTGTGATTTAAGTCCCTAATTAAATTCTTAACCTCACACAATACCTTTTGGGATTCTACCTAAATCTTAATTGACTATTTTAATTGACGATAAACGCCTACTCTTTTGATTACTTTTGTGGAGTAGTTTGAGCTTTTAAAAAATTGTGTCGTTGCCGAGGAATGGTAGTTAGGAATTCAATTTGAGAAGTTATTTGCATACTAATTTATTTTGTAGTTGAACAAACTTACGCTTGGACCTCTTGTCGTGTTCTTTTGGTAGGTAAAACAATGAATACATATAGTGGTGACGAATCTAGTCACCATGGAAAAGATAATGAAATTAGAAAGGAAGAAGCGGTGATTTCACATATAAACATTGAAGTTGGAGAAATTTGGTTACCACCGGTACATAAGGATATCACATTTGTCGTAACAAGGTCCATGTTGCAGCTTATTAAATTGGGAGCATTATTTGGGGGTTTTGAACATGAAGACCCTAATGATCCCCTCTACAAGATTTTGAATGTGTGCAACCTTTTTTTTGTTGATGGTATTTAATAAGAGTCAATGAAGTTGAGGTTATGCCCTTTTTCTTTAATGAGGGAAATGACAAGGTGTTTGATTGAGTTACCGAGGAAGTCTATTACCTCATGGGAAGAATTGATTGAATCTTTCCTTGAGAGTTTCTTTCCTCCGTCTAATGTAATGAAATTGAGGAAGGATATTCAGAATTATGAAAGAGTGAATGGAGAACCCGTACATAAATAGTGGTTACATTTTAAAAGGGTGTTGCTATAATGCCCCAAAAATGGTTTTCCTGATGAGCTGTTGTTTCAAAACTTTTACCAAAGACTTGATGTTTTAAATAAGGGATTGGTTTATCATCTTGTTTCGGGCGACATAGTTAAGCAACCATTCGTAGAAGCATCAAGGTTGCTTGATGATATGACATAAATTAACCAAGCTTGGTACATGAGTAAACATAATGTGTCACTTCAACACTTGGGAAAGTTTAAGGAAAAAGAAGAGAAAAACCAAGTATGTTATTGGAGGTGGGGAAAATTAAGTGAATGCGATGTCCTGGAAAATGTATAATGATGGGGCTTACATAAGAGGTTGAATATCAGAGGGTTTGCAGCCAAGCTATCAAAGGCTTGCCGAAAATCAAGGTTGGACCAAAAATAATAACGAAAGCTGGTATGAAAGGGGACGTGAAAATTCTAAATGTGTACCACCTTTCAATAAATATGATCCGATAAATACTCCAACCGATTATTTATTGACTAAAATTCTCAACAAAGTGGAGGGCTTTGATATGATTTTGCAAGAAATTAAGAGTGACGTTTCAGCTTTATCCACCACCGTCATCTCTCATTCATCCTCCATTAATTTGCTTAAAGAAAAGATGGGGCAGCTGACTACTCTTGTGTATGCTAATCCTTATGAGAATTCCACGACTCATGTAAATGAAAATCAAAAGGTTGCTATCAAAGTTTCAGCCATAGTTACTAGAAGTGGGAAGAATTTACAAGAAATAACAAGGCCCGATAATGTAGATGCTCAAGAGGTGATTGCCGATGATGAATCACAAACTGGAATCGGTAAGCCACAAACAAAAGAGGTTGAAGGTGAGCTCAAGAAATATCTGGAAAGAGATGGTGTTGAGGCCTCATCCAAATTGTCTCAAATGAAGACAAAGCCTCCTTTTCCTCAAATATTAGGGAGGAAAAATGAAAATTCCAAATTCCAAATGTTCATGGAGATAATGAAAGATCTGAAAGTGAATATTCGATTGGTGGATGCCTTGACCGAAATGTCGGTTATGCCAAATATATGAAAGAATTGGTTAAAAATAAGAGGGTGATAGATTGTGAAAAAATTGAAATACTGCAAACATGTGGTGTGGTGATGACAAATAATACAATATTCAAGAATGATGCTTTAGGAGCTTTCACTATTCCATGCACTATTGGTGCGTGCACTTTCGCAAAAGCCTTGTGCGATCTTGCTGCAAGTATAAATTTGATGCCACTGATCATATTTAATAAGATTGGGCTTGATGAACCAAAACTGACAAACATGAGGCTCTTAATGGCTGATCGTTCAATAAAGAGGTTGGTTGGCATGGTCTATGATGTTTTGGTGAAGGTTGACAATTTTTTGTTCCCTGCTGATTTTGTAGTGCTTCATTGTGAGATTGATATTGATAAACCGGTTATCCTTGGTAGACCATTCTTGGACACAGGCAAAGCTTTGGTTGAAGTGGAAGGTGGCGAGTTGAAGTTCTGATTTAATGTCGATGTAGTGAGCTTCAATATTCATAGATCGCTGAAATATCCAAGTGATATGCACATTGTATCACACTTGGATCATATTGATGAAGTTGTGGCAAGTATTGGTGATGTAGAATTGTCATGACCCAAAGTAAACCCTAGGTGTAATAGGGCGTATAGGATCTAGAGAGGGCCCACACATGCCACTTAGAATGCATCATACAAGATAATAGAAATAAAGACTTTGAAAGATAGTATTCTAAACATCCTATGAGTATAACAAAGCGGAAGTCTACATGAGTCTCAAAATCCATTGAATACATCATAAGAAAAATGATTGAGACATAATCCATACATAACATACAAAGTCAGAAACTGAAATACAATAAATCAATAAAATAGTCTTGGTCCTCGGAATAGGAAAAGTCACCAATCTTCAAAGTCTGCGTTCGACCCTACATTAGTGAAGAAATATAGGGAAAAGTATGCATTAGGATAATTATTTAATCATAATCAATTACAATTAGATGAAACCCATATTCTTTGAATTGAAACCCTAATTTGATAAATTGAAAATTGAATAGGGAAATTGAAATCTCTGGGGAACCCATGGAGGAAAGGATTCCGAGACCCTTTTGGAAAAGATTTCCAAATCTGAGAAGTAAGTTGGGTGCCACGATCGAAGATAATGGATAGGGGCACTCCATGAAACCTAACAATTTTCCTCAAATACCACTTAGCATAGCCCTCTACCGAATAAGAAACCTTGACGAGAATGATATTAGTCAATTTCGTCATACGATCTACAATAACCCAAATCGAGTCATGTTGCCTCCGAGTGAGGGGTAAACCCATAATAAAGTCAATATTCAAATATTTGCACTTCTAAGTAGGGATACTAGTATCTTGTGACAATCCTCCCATCTTTTGATGCTCAACCTCCACTTGTTGATAATTGGGAAACTTAGCCATAAATCCCATAATATCCTTATTCATCACATTCAACCAATAGACCTCTCGAAAGTCAAGGTAAATCTTTATGGCTCCCGAGTGAATGGAATATCGATAAATATGAACTTCTAATAAGATTTGCTACCTCAATCCATCAACATTGGGAACACACAGACCACCTTGATGTCAAGCACACCATCTTCCCCTTGGGAGAAAGCCTCAATGAACTTCTTGACCACCACTTCCATCAATTCAACAAATACCGGATCAATACCTTACTTTGCTTTCACATCCGACACATAGGACGATTCTGAACCATTATGAACCATAACACCAACTTCATTAGAATCAACTAATCGAACATCCAATCGAGCCAATCTATGTACATCTCAAACCAAATCCTTCTTATCATCCTCAACATGAGAAACACTACCCAATTATAGCCAACTAAGAGTATCCACCACCATATTCTTGTTTTCGGGGTGATAGAGGACACTCATGTCATAATCCTTTAGCAATGCAAGCCACCTCCTTTGGTGAAGGTTTAGATCCTTTTGCTTGAACACATATTGAAAACTTTTGTGATTGGACAAGACATCAAATGAACACCATATAAGTAATTAGTCCAAATCATTAAGGCAAACACAATCGCCGCTAGTTCCACATCATGGGTAGGATAGTTCTTTTCATGAATCTTAAGTTGTCTTGAAGCATAAGCAATAACCTTCCCGTTTTGCATAAGAACACACGCTAGCCCAATCATCGAAGCATCAAAATAAATAACAAACCCATCAGACCCTTCTGGTAAAGTCAACACGCAATGGAGGTAAGTCTATCTTTCAAATCTTGGAGACTCTTCTCACACGTTTCCGACTATAAGAACTTAACTTTATTTGGGTCAATGCCATCAATGTAGAGGTAATTGAAGAAAACCCTTCCACAAACCTTCTATAATAACCATCCAAACCCAAGAAAAATTGAATATACGAAGGGCACAGAGGTCTAGTCTAACTCTTAATCATATCCTTCTTCTTAGGATCTACCTCAATACCCTTACAGGAAATAATGTCCCAAGAAAAGCCATGGATCTCAACCAAAACTTGCACTTACTAAACTATGCAAAAAGTTATTGGTATTTGAAGACTTGCAACACCATCCTCAAATGATCATGGTGCTCATCTTCACTCCTTGAATAAATCAAAATGTCATAGATAAACAAATCACAAACATGTCTAGTTGTTGTCTAAAGACTATATTCATCAAATCCATAAATGCGAACAGAGCATTAGTAAAACCAAACGATATTGACAAAATATCATAATGACCATACCAAGTTCGAAAATTCATCTTTTGGATGTTATATTCTTTCACCCCAATTGGTGATACCCCGACCCGAGGTCAATCTTAGAGAAGTAACTTACTCTTTGTAGTTGATCAGACAAATCATCTATGAACAAACTAAATTATTCAATTGCTGGCAGTCAATACACATGCAAAGTGAACCATCTTTCTTATGAACAAACTAAATTGGAGCACCCCATGAAGACATACTCGATCAGATGAAACCCTTATCCAACAAATCCTTCAATTGCTCTTTCAATTCCTTAAGTTCTTTCAGAGTCATACGGTAAGGATTAATAGAGATAGGTTGCATATCATGGAGAAGGTCAATACAAAATTTATTTCTCTTTCAGGAGGAACAACGGGTAGATCATCGGGAAACGCTTCCAAAAAATCATTAACAATGGTGACCAACTCAAGAAAAGGGCTTCAGATTCCATATCCCTAACCCAAACTAGATGGTAAATGCAACCCTTAGAAATCATCTTTCTAGATTTAAGACAAGAAATGAACTAACCCTTAGGCATACCATTTCCCCCTTTGCACTCTAGGATGGAAATTGAAACTTGACTACTCGGGTTCTACAATAAACAGAAGCATAACAAGAATGGAGCCAATCCATAGAATAAAATTGAAATATAACATTTCAAGATCTACAAGATTGAGTTGAGTTACTCTATGGGGTAAGGCGATGGGACAACCTCTATTGACTCTCTTAGCACCAATAGGTGTAGAGATAGAAAGAGGGTTTATCAACACATCCAGAAGAACATCAAACCTCCTAGCCACATATTGTGTCACAAAAGATAAAGTAGCATCGAAATAAAGCAAAGCATAAACATCAAGGTGAGAAAATTTCAACATAGTGGTAACCACAACGAGAAAACCCTCTTTCTCATGTCGAGTTTGAAGTGCATAGAACCGATTTTTCTTTGGAGCACGTGAACTCGAACCACTATGAAGAACTTGCCTACCATCCATTCTCTTGTCTATTCTACATGGACAATCTCTAAAGCGGTGACCACTCTTGCCACAACCAAATAAATTATCTATACCCATCAAGAATTTCCCCGGATGTCTCTTGTCATACTTTTCACATGTGGGTACCAAATATCTATTTCCACCACCATATACTATTTTAAGCTTGGGGTTGGACACCCTTTCCTTATTAAACATAGGATCTGGAGCGTTAGAGGAACCTTGACCTGAAATCCATTGTCGAAACATAGAACGACTATGTCCATCTGACCTTGAATGTGAGAATTCACCATCACTGGTCTCTTCCCTCTATTATTCCCTAAATTTTACCTTAAGTTTACCCTCTTCAATTAGACAAGAAATATCGAATATCTTAATGAGCATGGTAGTACGATATTCCTTAACCACCATTTCGGACACACCCAAAACAAACTTGTTCATCTTTACCCTAGAATCGACAATCATAATTACAGCATACCTAGACAATCGTGTGAACTTCAAGGAATGCTCCTTCACACTCATATTCCCTAAAAGAAGGTTAACAAATTCAAGTACCTTCGCCTCCCTCATCTCATGAAGAAATAACCTATCAAAGAAAACACCCTTAAACTTCTCCCAATCAAGATGGCCCGTATCAACCACCCTTTCTTCTTTCCATTGATTGAAAAAAACTTGAGCAACACTCTTAAGTTCATAAGTAACCAATTCCGCCTTTTCCACCAGTGTAACTTCCATGATCGTTAACACATTGTATACTTCATCAATAAACTCTTAAGGATCTTCTCCAACCTTGGAACCATGAAAATTCAAACGATTCATCCTGGTTAAGTCCCTCACTCTATTTGGAGCCATACTTAAATATGGGTTCATGGGGACCACAACCTCCCTAGTAGCTTGAGCCGTCATGTCTTAATCCAACACTTGTAAAACAACTCTAAATTCTACATTAGTAACTTGCTCAGCCAAAGGGTCGGTCTAAACCTGTGGAGCTTCTCATTCCATATTATCACCCGCATTCCATCTAATATATGCTCTTCGATGGGACATATCCTAAAAATCATCGGATAAGGATTAGGAGAGAGACAAATATAGTTACACTATATCGTACAAATTACAAAATTATTAAAGAAGTAGAATTTCCTAAACCTTTTATATACTCTTATCCATAAATGTGGTGCGCTTCACACTCATGAACAAGACTTTACTCAATATGGCTTATGAGACATCCTTGGACATTTCTAAACCTTGTGCTTTTGGTTCAAAGTTTATCACGACCCAAAGTTTACCCTAGGCGTAATATGGTGTATAGCACCTTGAGAGGCCCCACACAAGCCACTGAGGATGCATCATATAAGATAATAGAAATAAAAACTTTAATATATAGCATTCTAAAAATCTTATGAGTTTAACAAAGTGGAAGTCTTCATGAGTCTCAAAAGCAATCTAATATATCATAAGGAAAGTGATTTGGACATAACCCATATATCACATACAGAGTCTGAAACATAAATACAAGAAAGAAATAAAAGAGTCTCTGTCCTCAGAACATAAGGACTCACCAATCATCAAAGTCTATTAAGGATCAACTAGCCACGAGCATGGGAAGTAGGAGCATCGGGCACTACATAGTTAAATAATATAGGCACGAGTATGCATTTGTATATGGAATGTACTAAGTATGAGGTAAGATGTATAAATATAGGCATGATAATATGAATGACTTAAAACGTGTAGGCATGATCATAATAAGACATTTAAAAGCTTTTAGAGAAGAAGTGGAATAAAAATCATAAAATATAGTCAAATACATTATCATAAAGGACATAAGCAAAAGTTGAAGAAAACATAATCATTTTTTGGGATCTTAGCATTAACTGACTATAAGACCATGAGAGTTATATCATAGAATCTGGTATGTCCCTCATACTGAAATAAGACGAAACTACTTGCCAAGGTAGAATCCATACATATCATCATTTTCCAAGGTGTATCCACTAGATAGGTCATTTAAGACAATCCTACTGGGGCATATAGTTAGGAACTAGAGGTTGCTACTTGAGACTAGCCTATTTGAGTCTCCACCTAAAAGTCATCTTGGTGCTTAGTCTAAATTCCAATTGAATCGATAAAAGTCAAATATCATTTTAACATAGGAAAGTCAATGATCATTACAAATCCACACTTTTGAGAACAAAATGTAGAATAGATCCTTAAACATAATTCAACATGGATGAGAAACCTTTCACCAATGTGAATTCATTTGTGAGAACTACCTTCTACAATCATGATTGTCATAGTAAGTGAGAAATCCTTTCACAATAGCATTGGTACGTTCTTTTCAAAGCATCCCGAAATCATTTATATTCATTTCATAAGAACATACATATATTCATAATTCATAGATTCATGGGTTTATCATAGGATCATTGTTGAATAATATAATTTAGTCATGGGTCAATGAAATTTGAACTAAGCATCATGGATTAACATCAAGTCATGCCTTTGAAGCCTTATTTAACCATAATCAATCACAATTAGATGAAACCCACATTCACTAAATTGAAACCCTAATTTGATCAATTGAAAATTGAATTAGGAAATTGAAATCTTTGGGGACCCAAGGAGGAAATGACTCTATAGGTGAATAAACATATACCTTGATCCTTTAAGCCTATGAAAATGGAAAATTTGTATACTTGAATGTAACCCTAGCTCTTCTTCTTATTCCTTAGGTTGAGAGAATTTAGGGAGGAAGTATTTGGTTAGATAGAGGGTATTAGGAGATTGGGGTTTGAATGGGTAATTTTAGGTCCTAAAAACCATATATAGTGCTTCGGGTAGAAAACAAAATTACATAGTATTGGGTTAAAGTAATTAAGAAACGACGCAGAAGCCCCTTAAAATAACTGTTGGACCTCGACCTACGGTTTAGACCTACGATCCATAGGTCTTTCTACAGACCATACTGTTCAACTCTGGTAAGATTCAGAAACCACTATTTTTGGACAATTTTTGATGGATCTTATCTATGGGGTGTAGGTATTCCTACGAACCGTAGACACAACCTATAGAAACCAACTTGACCCCATATAATTTTACGAAGTTTGGAACTCATCTATGACTCGTACAATGGTTGACGGATCATCCTAGTGAACTGTAAAAAGGTACAACGAGTTGATTTTAAAAATTATTTTTTCCACTTCCTATGATTTCCATCTACGACCAGTAGAATATTCTTTGATCCATAGATAGGAACTGTAGAGACAACTTGCAACACAAAAAAATATTTTCTCTTTTTTTTCAAAATTTCAAGGTGTTACAAGCATATTGTGGGGAATCATTGGAAAAGTGTTACTTAATTTTGATCAAGCCAAAATAAGCGACTATGATAAATTTGTGGCTACTTTTGTGGGTGTGGGCTCACAAAATTCATTTTAAATGAAGCTTGATCTCGATTTGTCTATCCAAGAAACACCATCAGCCAAAGCATTTATTATTGAGCCACCAAAACTAGAATTGAAGAAAATGCTGCCTCATCTCAAATATGCCTTTTTGGGGACTAACAACACACTCCTAGTGATTAGTTCAAACAATCTTGAATAATGGCAAGTGGAATTGTTACTCATAGTATTGAAGGGGCATATTATATCCTTGGGGTGGTCAATTGCTGACATTGTGGGAATTTCACCGAGTGTATGGACTCACAAAATTAATTTAGCTGAAGACTGCAAACAAAGCATTGATCAGCAACGACAATTGTATCCCCCAATGCAAGAAGTGTTAAAAGAAAATTATAAAATAGTTAGACGCAATAGTTATTTTTTTTCAATTGCGGGCATCCAATGGGTGAGTTCGGTCCAATGTATTCCTAAGAAGGGTTGTATCACAGTAGTTCCAAATAAAAAAACCGAAGTTGTTTCCACTAGACCCATGACTGGGTGGTGTGTGTGTTTGGACTATCAAAAGCTTAACCCATGAACCGAAAATGATCATTTCCCCATGCCATTTATTGATCTAATGCGTGATAGGCTTGCGACAGTGGGTGATATTGCTTTCTTGATGGGTATTCTGGGTATAAACAAATATACATTGCACCAAAGGATCAAGAGAAAACAACTTTTACATGCCCTTACGAAACATTTTCCTTCAAGTGAATGCCCTTTGGGTTGTGCAATGCGCCGATTACCTTTCAACGGTGCATGTTATTGATCTTCACGGATATGGTGAAGGATTCCATAGAAGTGTTCATGGATGATTTTTCGGTCGTTGGAGACTCTTTTGAAGAATATTTGAAGAATTTAGAGATGGTGCTTAAAAGATGTATAGATTCGAATTTTGTTCTTAATTGGGAAAAGTGTCACTTTATGGTGAAAGAAGGAATTGTACCTGGGTACAAAATTTCCGTTGATGGTATTGAAGTTGATCAAGCTAAAATCCAAGTAATTGAAAAACTACCTCCCCAAATATATGTAAAGGGATTAAGAAGATTCCTTAGTCATGTAGGGTTCTATAGCCGGTTTATTAAAGACTTCTCCAAGATTGATATTCCATTGTGCAAGCTTCTTGAGAAGGAAAGCACGTTTGTTTTATTATAATGCATGCTTGGAAGCCTTCAAGAGGTTGAAGTAGATACTCATCTCAGCCCCTATCATCATAGCATCCGATTGGAATATCCCTTTTGAATTGATGTGTGACGCTAGTGGCTTGGCACTAGGAGATGTTCTTCGGAAATGCAAAAACAAGTTCTTTCATTCCATTTATTATGCTAGAAACCCTTGAATTCTGCTCAAAAGAATTACAATGTGACTGAGCAAGAGTTCTTAGCGGTTGTATATGGGATTGAGAAGTTTAAAGCATACCTAATGGATACTAAAGTGATCGTGCATATGAATCACGCAGCTCTACGGTACTTAATGGCAAAGAAAGAGGCAAAACCAAGATTGATTGGATATGTGTTCCTCCTTTAAGAATTTGACTTTGAAGTGAATGATAAGAAAGGGATGTGAAAACCAAGTAGCTGACGATCGAAAGCGGATGATAAAATGATTGAGGTGAGAGATATCAATGATGCTTTCCCTGGTGAATAAGTAATGTTAATTTCTACACCCTATGTTCCTTGGTATGCTGATTTTGCAAATTTCATTGTAAGTAGGATGTTACCTGATGATTTGAGTAGCCATCAAAAGAGGAAATTCTTATTTTATGTGAAGAACTATATATGGGATGAATCTTTCCACTTTAGAGAGTGTGCTGATAACGTTACCCGGCGTTGTATGCTAGAAGTGGAGGTGTCAGAAATATTAGAAGCATGTCATGCTTCTCTTATAGGTGGACATCATGGGGGAATTTGTAAAACCTCCAAGGTTTTACAATGTGGATATTATTGGCCCACTATGTTTAGCGATGCTCATGCCTTCTGAAAATGTTGTGCTCAATGCCAAATGCAAGGGAGCATCTCTAGGAGGCATGAAGTACCACTGCCACGAATCCTTGAAATTGGGTTATTTGATGTGTGGAGAATTGATTTCATGTGCCCTTTTCATAACTCATTCGGGAATAAGTACATTCTTGTGACCGTTGACTATGTGTCTAAATGGGTGGAGGAAATAGAATTACCAAATAATGAAGTAAGAAGTGTCACAAAGTTTCGTAAGAGAAATATTTTCACAAGGTTTGGTACCCCAAGGGCCGTTATAAGTGATGGGAGATTACATTTTTGCACCCATCAGTTTGAAGCACTTCTATTGATGTATGGAGTGAAGCACAAAGTGCCAACACCGTATCATCCACAATCTAGCGGAAAAGTTAAGGTGTCAAATCCAGAGATAAAGAGTATCTCAGCAAAAATGATAAATGTCCACTACCAAGCTTGAAGATGCACTTTGGGCCTATCGCACGACATTCAAGTCTCATATTGGTATGTCTCCATACAAGTAAGTATTTGGGAAGGCCTGAGATTTTCGGTTAAGTTAGAGTCACGCCCCGAGCCGACACCCTGGCTGAGACTGGTGATAACGTCCAAACATGCTTCTTGAAAAGAAATATAAACGGTCGTATGCAATATATTTATCCAACTATGAGTCAGGGTCGATCCAACACATAATATGGAAGAATATTGACAATAGCAAATATTTAACTCGATAGTCGTTATATAAAAATGGGGGGATTTAAATTGAAATAAAAAAAAAATAGCTTTGAACTAAGTATTTATTTATATTCAGATTATTAGAAATAACTAGGAATGTGTTCCCCATAAGCTCATAACGCGGTAATCCTATCCTAGTGTATCACATGCAAAGTGGTAAGTTAGGTATCTCTAAATCCTTGGTCCGGCAAATAGAGAATTTCACCCCGCACCTTGGTCCGGCTACATGTGTATAAGTTACTAACCCTTACCTTTACCTCATATTAGACATCACATCAATGTATGACTTAGTTTTCACTCTCGCACCAATTGACATTAGTCTATTAGATAGTATCACACTAAATCTATGTTGATAATTCTTTTCTTATTAACTACCTCCTTGGTCCGGCAAGTAGCAACAAGGCGAGTTCTAACGTT
>JAJOOO010009495.1:0-11711 GCA_029582685.1 Solanum piurae | reverse complement strand
AGGGATTTTAAATATTTTTTCTACACTTAAATCTAATTCCTTTCCTTTTATTTGTTCAAATATGTTAATATCGAATATTATCTTTTGTTCTGAAGATTCTTCATTTATATGTTCTTCTTTATCTATTATCTGTACATCTTTTTCAGTCATTATTAGATATGTTTAATTCTCCTATTTCTTCATTTTCAGATAATTCATATATACTATCGTCACTATCAAGTTCATAGTCTAGGTATTCTAACTGCATATATTCTTCATTATTTATTATTATTTCAGCTATTTGTTTTTTCTTAGGATTTTTAGGTAATTTACAATCTTTGGCTATGTGTCCTAACTTTCCACAATTGTAACATGTACATTCAGTTATTTTCTTCTTTGGTTTATATGGTCTTTCTACACGGAAAGCAGCCTTCTTTGTAACAAAAATACTCTCTCAATATAAGATAAAATTTCTAAGCAATATGGAGCAAGCAGATATCACACAGGTATATCAATTTATGATTTTGCATAGCTAATTCCTTTAATTCCTGAATATCATAAAGCATGATTAAATAAGTTTATATTAGTTATTATTTACTAGAATTATTTGAAGCATGTTTCTTAGTTTGTTAGCATGAGGAAAAAGGGGAAAAATTTCCATAACTATGCCATCCTATAGTTGAAACCATAGGCGAGGAATGCCGTGATGGGAGTAAACAGAGTTGAGGCGCTGTTTAGGAAGGAATTACCTTTGAAAGTACGATGTTAATAGTGACAGGGAAACATGGTTGAAATAATCTAGTTTATAGTAATCTAATATAAATATTATTGTTATGCAATTTGATATGAGGGAATTATTGAATTAAAATCAGCATATGAATATGACTACCTATTTACATGATACAATGATATTAGATTATAAATACTAGTTTTATATATACTAAAGAATATAGAAATTATTGAATTAAGAAAATTAATATGGGAAAAAATATTTGATGATGAATTAGAAGAACTAATGAACCAGGAATGGTACGAAATAGAATTACATGAACTAGATTCAGACTTAAAAAGATTTAATATTAATGATTTAGAACTAGATTCAGACTAATGATAAATTACGAATACTTACAATATTGGCACGAAACTAATGAATCTATAACCCTGTTAGGAAATCTGATAAAAGAAAATATAGAGATGTATCAAAGAACCCAAGATATACAATGTATAGAATATATTCTGGAAAACGTAAAAGAAATAATTAGACTAATTCCTCTAAGAGAAAAATATTATGTTAAAATAAATTATGGATAGAGAACCACAGGACCCCCCCCCCCCCCATA
Source organism: Solanum piurae (assembly GCA_029582685.1). Lineage (NCBI taxonomy): Eukaryota > Viridiplantae > Streptophyta > Magnoliopsida > Solanales > Solanaceae > Solanum > Solanum piurae. Next base: position 10,392 of record JAJOOO010009495.1, on the reverse strand, counting down.
ATTGATTGAATATGATCTATGGTCCTTGAAGGGAAAAGTATGAGGATTATGCATTATTATAAGGTTTTTGTAGATGCTTTATGAACACTTTGAGAGTAAAGTGATTATGATTATGATTGTGATCTAGTTGTTGTGTTGTTGGAGGTTATCCTCATGTACACACCTATGTATGAATATGATATGATGTGAAAGGTTTTGTCACAATATGATGATTCTAAGTTTGAAAGGCTATTCTCACCTATTGAATCTATGAGCTATAGTATGAATTATGTTGGATTGAATGTCAAGACATTCTTCCATGAATATGAACTTAGGTCAAGACTTAATATGTAATCTATGGGAATTAATGCTTAGCACCGAGTGGATATGAATATAAGATGGAAGCTTCTACGATAGTTGAATCCGGCTTCCCAATGAAAGCTTTTACCTTAGTTGAGGCCGGGTTCCCAAAGTATGTGTCTCATGAGATGGAAACCTTCTATCTTAGTTGAGTCCGAGTTTCTAGAAGAAATTTCCTTATCCCATAAAATATGTTCCCACTTAAGTAGTTAAGCTAGTGGATCCACCTAAGCTAAGAGTATGGTTCTGCCTTGCAAGTAGGACAACCCCTTTTCGGTGTGGGGTAGACACTGGATTCCATGGTAAGCTCACATAGTCTATATCGGTTAAGGCTTATTTCCCCATGATGATAGTATGAGCAAGAAGATTAATTATGAACTATATTTACTCAAGAAGCTATACTTAGTATGGGTGGGATTATGAGATCTTATTCATGCATTGCACAAGTATGCTTTAAGGGTAAGTATGATATGTTCCTCTTATGATATGATGATAGATGAGTTGATTATGCTTATGACTTATGGTTTTCCATTATCTTCAAAATGATGCTTTAACTTAGTAAATTGCATGCATTTAACCAAAAATGTTACTTTTAGCATGTTTTCATGATTTTATGCATGGCTATCATACTTGGTGCATTTTTGTACTAACCCATATTTTCCTACATTTTTCCCATGTGAAGGGTCCGGTTCTTAAGGTGGTCCCCATTGTGGCTAGAGCTTGGATTTACTCATTTCTCCTTGCTTGTTGGTGAGTCCTCATGGTTCGAGGAAAGATATCTTCATTTAGTAGTTTCATTCTTGTATTTGACTTTCAGATTATGTTGTATGGGCTGTGACCCTATTTTATTCGACTATTGTAATACATGGCTAATTGAGACAAGTCTAGACTTCTGCTTTCCTTTATGAAAATTGTGGACTTGGAATGCGTTTTACTCTTTATTGTTCTCTGCTTATGTTATGATATGCTAAGTTTCTTACATGGGGCCTTTCGGGGTTCTATGTGCCTTGTTACGTCTAGGGGGTACCCTTGGGTCGTGACAAAGACAACTCACAAAACAAAAAGCAACGTTAGCATTAGTAAAATGAACTCACAATCACTCATGTTTACACACCTCTGATCGCCTATCAAATTCACGCGGCTAATGTTGAAGATTGCTTATACTCGGTATATCACAAAGTGTCAATTCTACTCTTGGCCGGAATGGATTATTGTTGTAAAGAAAAGACAGACGACTCGATTAAAGTAAAATAGATTTGAATCAAGAAGTTAACTACGAAGTAAAAAAAATAAAGCATGAAAAGAAAAGGCACTAACAAAGAAGTGAATTCAAGAACCAATGATCAACAAGTAGAGCAATTACAAGTGGAAAATCAGTTTGGGAATCTTGAGAAAGATTGAGAATCAAAATAAAAGAAACTAAGAATTAGAACCTGAAATTAGGAGTGTAGATGGAGCTTCCGATTGCCAAATGACCTATTTTATTTGCCAAAAGTGAAGTTCCACTGGCCAACTTGAAGATGGGATAGCAAAAATTTACAATCTGTCTAGGAAACTCGGCGATCTGGGTGGAAGTTCGGCGGTGCGCCGAGTGTACTTGGCAAGCAAGGCTGAGCTTTCCGAAATTTACAATAGCTCCCACAATTTGCAAGGCAATTCGGTGACCAACCTAGCCAAAGGGTGAGGTGCCGAATGGACTAGGCAAGCTAAGTCGGGGCACCCCTAATGGTCCAACAGCTGCACCTGAAAGGCCTCTGAATTTGAACTTATGTGGTCCCCCTTGTACTTTGTCCTTTAGTCTTTACCCCTTTTTGGTAAAATTCCTTTTGTACAAACATTTTTACATTTTAATTTCTTCTCTTTTGGAATCAAACCCCTTCTTTTTGAATATTCTCCCCTTTGAAGGTTTGAATGTTCTTCAAGAACTGAAGAACAAGATGAAGACCCAAAAATAAACCCTCTAGATTTTTGGCTCAGAATTTCATAAAAATTGAGATACAAGCTCTCTTTGATATGGGGAACAACATCCAATACTTTTGAGCTCCAAATTCGCAACCAAAACCTTCATATTTTAAAACCTATTTGTGCCTTCTTCAAGCTCCTTCAACCTCCAATGGTGGTTTCTTCAATAGTGAACCAAAACCTTTCAAATCTCACGCCTAGACTCAAATAAGGTTGGGGAACACTATTCCATCCTTGGAAACTTTAAACAAGACACAAATCATCAAAACCCATTTTGGAAATTCTTCAAAAACGTTTTGAACATTTCTTTTGTAACAACCAAGACTAGAATCGTAAGAACGAAACCAAGTCTTTCTCTGATACAAAATGATGTAATTCTCAAAAGGGAATCACAATAAAATGCAGAAATCAAAATACAAGAAGTAAACGTTAAATTGGTAGACACAAAAAGAAGAAACAAAGAGCAACAAAAGGGTATATTAAACCCTAAGACCTAAATTTGTTAATCCTACAATAAGAACCTAACTCTTACGACGACCTCAAGGGCATTAAACTCCCAAGAAACCGATGTTTTTAAACAATAATCAACAAAAGCTTTACCAAGCTCTTAAAACTCAAACATGAGTTTTCAGTTTTCAACATTCAAAATAATCTACCTCTAAAATAAACCCAAACTAGCTATTTATAGTTTTAGGTGAAATGGCCCAAAAGTTACCCGAAAATGCCAAAGGGTGAGCCAAGTCGGGCTCGCCTTAAGGACTAGGCGGTGCGCCGACTAGGCGGTGCGCCGACTGGTCGGTGGTGGTTCCTACTTGGTCTTCAGCTTTAGCCATGTTCTGGAACTTTAGGCAAGCTGGGGTCATCGCCCAAGCCATTGGGCGACGCGCCGAGTGGTTCTTGCTCGCCAAAAGTAGCAGTATCTCCCCATGCAATCCTCAAGGCATGGAAGCCTTTGTTTGCCATCAACACGAGCTCAAGGACCTCCAACTTCATGAATAAACTTTGCATCTAGTGACGGTCTCGAGCTTGACTTTGCGTGAATGTTTTTTTTTAAAATCTACTTAAAATATGATTTGATAAAAGTATTTAATAATTCTAAAACTGATCATTCTTTTAAAAAAAACAAATCGTTTCATTTTGTCTCAAAATAAAGTGATATTATTTTCTATGAAATTTAACAAAAACATGAAAATTATGACCCAACTGACACTATCTATTGATCCTCTAACAAAATGCTCACAAATTCAACATGACAAGGACTTCCTAGCTAATCCTCAAAACAACAAACAAATAAATACACAATTGTATATGAAGAAAATAAAATATTCAATGAAACATACCAGATCTGACCAATTGCTATTGGAGAAAGAGAAGGCCCTAGCTTGTAACTTGGTCATTTCAAAAACATGTATTAACATTAATATAGCCTAATGTAGGTCCCAAGTAAATGAAAAGGAAGTCATCCATAGATATACTCAATGAATCTCAATAATCCCATCAGTAAAGCTGGAAGCAAAACATGAACACATTATGTACAAATTCTTAAAACCATAAGAAAATGTAAGAGCATTTGAAATATTTGAACTTTAATATTGTTAAAAATATTCTTGAAAAAATCTTAACATGAGCATTAAAAAAGAAATTTCAACTTGAAAAATATCATTTGACTCTAACCATATTCTTTATTTAAGTCAAAATATGATCAATACGATAGACAATCCCATCCCGTTCGACTAAGCAATCTATTTGTTGTGCCACACAATTTTACCATGTTTCGCTAGCACACATTCTTCGTCTTATCAAGACATTATTTCATAGTCCCTCAATAAATGATACACTAATCTTCTACTATGACATAATGAGTTGTGTAGTAAATCACAATCAATTTTGAAATGAAGCAACTATGATAGAGAACGGAGACAGAACTTGGTTGTCGCTGTAAATCATTAAGAAATAAGAAATAAGATGCCTAATGTCAGTCATTGTTGAAGGTCTTTAACGAAGTTTATGGCACTACATCGCTGTTCGCTTAAGACTATCGTGGGTTGGGGTAGCCATAATAGGCTACTTTCCTATCGTCAAAGGATATAGGTCATTGAAGGATTGGGTTTTTGTTATTAGAAGTAGGAGAGAGATACATATAACAACAATAAAGAGATGTTATCAATATTAATAGTAGGAGTACTAAAAAGGTGTTCCAAAAAGAGGCAATCGGCTAAAATTTAATAAAGAATACCTGAATGTAATTTTAGTAATGTTAATGGTACTATCAATAGTGAGGGAGGGATAGTAAATACTTGTGGTGGAAGAAGAAAGAAAGGGAAGCGGTATAATGGGTTGGAGCACTGAGGTGTCATGCTATATGGTGTACACATCATTAAAATATCGGTATCACATAAGAATGTGTGTCCACAGTGGACAATCCTAAATTCCTCAAGAGTGAGGGGTACATTTGAATCATCTAGGTAATCCTAGGTAGTGGTGTTCACAGAAACATATAAATTTAACCAAGCCAAAAATCAAAACATATCGTAACAACTGGACAATTTTCGGGTTTGTTTTTTTAATATTAAAGACCAATAAAATGTTGATTGATTTTTATTTTAAGTAAGAGAGATAATTGAAAATCAAATCAAACCAACTATACAACTACTATTTAATATTTATAATTTTACACATATTTTCAAATTTTATAACAGATATTATATTTTATTCTTTTGGGTCCAAGTAAAGAAAATAGGTAAAGAACAAATGTTCAAGTGGCACAAGTAGGGGTGTATATTTATTTGTTTCTATTATCATGGCCAAGAAAGGGGTAACTCATTTATCACAAGAGATTTGACGTGGATTCGCTACAAAAGTTTGATGGCTCCATTTTGTTATTCTATTAAGCGATGAAATAAAATAAATAAAGTTTCTTTGACTTGCTTAGATTCTTAACTTCTGAGTGGTGAGTTTTTTTTTTGGCGACTCCTTTTGTTATTCTCCGATTTATCAAAATTAGATCACCCCGATATAGAATATCTTGCAAGAAATCACACCATTTTTTAACAAATCAATCAACCTTATTTAAAATAAAAACTCGATTAAATTGAGAAAATTGAAATCAACAAAAAACATACTTAATTGGTTTAACATGATTCTTCTATTTGAAAATCTGACTTAATTGGCTTGGTCATATTTTCGATAAAACTTACTCAAATTTACAAACAATAACTATCTAATAAAAGTTAATCAACTATATTGCATACCAACTTGAGAACTACATCTTTTGGTTGGATTCCTCATTCTATCAATTAGTGGGTTTGAGTTCCCATTGATCATCTGCTTGTAAAATGATTTTTTAGAAAAGAAGAGAACAACAAACTTCAAGGCTGGAGTAAATTCACAATCTTTAAAAAATAAATAAAGTAAAGGTTTCAAATAAACAAAACCTGTAAAAAAAATAAGTAAAAAAATAAATTAGTTTTTTGTTTAAAGATCCGATCGAGCTTGCACCCTAAATGTTTCAAATAGAAAAATTTATCACCAAATATAGGATTTAGATATATACGTCTCATTCTACTATCAAGTTGGTTGGTAATCAAGATTAGTCATGCATAACAAAATCAAACGGGTAGTAAACTATCAAAAATAAATAATTTTAGATAATCACGAAATGATACGATACATTAATATCATACTACCAACCACTACCACTAAAAATATGACATATATTATTCAAGACTCTTGATGATGAAAAAAAGAAAAGAGCAATAATTTTTTTAGCGTCTCATCTTTTGACAGAATGACATATATTATTTTAAAAAAACTTACTCTTAATCTTGAGAAGCATTTGCGTCAATATCAAACCATCACCTCCACTTTGGATTATCAGTTGCACTTGATAGCATTTTTAATATAATGAATTTTATGAGAGATGAGTTGCAGCAGGTGATGTTTACCAATACTTCAACTAATGTCATTATATTTCATCCCAGAAGTTCCACTGCAATTTTTAGGCCCCCCTCCCCCGAAAACCTTTATGACAATCAGGAACTATTGGAATTGCAAATTTGACGACATAATATTTAGAAATCTGCAATTCAAAATTCAAAAAACTTAGAATTTCTCAGCGACTAAAACAACCTAGTGAAAAATTAAATTTCAAATATATCCTAAACCTAGGAAGTTGATAATATTAAAAATTACTACAGTAACTAAAGTAAAATTCAACACTCCTACTTTTCTTTAGTTACTGCATTTGAAAAAATGCTCCTTGTCAATGCTTTGACAGTTGATGCTAAATTCTATTCATTGTTTTTGAACTTTACAAATTGCTTCTTTTTAATCTTTCTTATTTTGGTCTTGTGCTTAAAACCGTCTTTAATAACATTTTCATGTCTAAAAGCTCTTTTGAATATGCTTTAATAAGAACTTTTGTAGGATTTGCAAAATATTGTTCTTAGGATTTTTCTTCCATCACAACATCACATATTACATAGGTTTCAAAAATGATTTTATGCTCATAAACAAAATTTAATAGTTTTCATGTGTGAAAATTTATGGGGCATTGAAAGAGAGATTTTTTCTTGCCATTTTAAGAGTGTAAAGAACATTGTCAAGATGGAGAAAATCTAATGAGTTAGGTGCATAAAGATTCAGAATGCAAAAGGATGATTCTATTAAATTTGGCAGGAAGCTTTTAAATACAAACTAAACAACTAACTGAATCTAAAGTGCATGCCACTATTTGCACATTATCTACCAGTAACTATCCTAAATATACTCCAACCATCAGGAGACTTATTCAACATATAAAATTTAGTAAGAAGAGATAACTAAGGATGGTTAATACACCTCCTCAAGTAAGGCAAGGTGTAACAATGCCTAACTTGGAACGACACCTAGTAAAGGTTGACTTAGGTAGTGGCTTAGGGAAGGTATCGACAAGTTGATCACAAGCATGAGCATGAGTAACATTAACTCGATGAGTTTGAACCTGGTCACGGACATATGCAAAATCTACAACAATATGTTTCATACGGGTACGGAACACAAGATTGTGAGATAAGTAAGTAACTCCAACATTGACACAGTAGATTGTTGGCGTCTTTGAGATGATGACTTGTATCTCATAAAGTAAGTTTCACACCCACGTGATCTCAACAAGTACATTGGTGACTGATTTTTAATCCACCTCAGTAGACGAGCGAGCCACTGCATGCTACTTCTTCGATGACTAACTGATGAGTCCAAGATTTGGACTCATTTAGGGCTTTGTTTACATGGATTTAGTGTCCTCAAATGCTTAATTTGTGCGAATAACTGATGTGAAATCCTTGACTTTCAGGTACATGTTGAGGAACAAAGCTAGGACGTTAGTAGGCAAGAAGGACAACTTAAGCTGGAAAAAAAGAGAGAGGAATAACAAACCTGATGATAGCCGAGTGAACTCGGTGGATCGCCAAAGAGTTCCTGGATCGCCTTAATTTATAGACCACTGAGCCTAAAATAAGAGGAATTTTGGTGAACTACATTTCCTGTTGGCGAATCGCCGACTGCATCGGCGGAGGATGACCATGTTGCCAAACAGTACTGATGGAGACCCAGGTGAATGCAGATTGGCAAGCTAAGACACCAAAGGGCGCATCGTGGAATGGAACGGCGATCCCGATCTAGATCGCCTAAATTTATAGTGGCTGGATGAGGAAAATGTGAAGAAAGAAGGCAAGATGCAACGACGATAGGCTAATCATCGAACGGGTCGGCGAAGCCTGACTTTCCTCCCCGAATGGCCCAAAAAGACACGCCTCAGATTTTTATAAATTGATTTTTGGAAGAGAGAGAAGGTATTCAAAAAAATGGGAGGAACAAAAGTTAGGGAGCAAAAATACTGCTATTGTTGATTTTCAAGTAATTTTAGCAAGGTTTTTCAATTGGGTTTTGTAATAGATAAGATATTATTCCCTTTTGACTTTCGAATTTCATCTACCTAGCTATGTAAAATGTGGTAGGTATTGAATTTCATCTTTTTACAATGATTGACTTAAACCCTAACCTTGGGGTTTGAAAATGTGACCAATTGTTGTGTTTGACTTGATGGGTGTTATCAATTAGTGAATTTTGGTGTTAATTTGAAGTGGGTCTGAGTTATTATTGTGGTATCATTTCAATATTTCATACTTAGTGTAATATACTTTAGAGTTTTGTGCTTGCTTGAGAAAGAAGTATAGAGCTAAGGTATTAATTTGGCATCCTTAGTTAGTGCGTCATGACGGTTTCAGCTTGAGAGAGTGACACTTCATATTCAGTCTTTGTATCTAGCTTGAAAGCGTAGATTTGATGAGAATGTGGGCTGGTTTTCTTATGGATAGTGTCGAGGTTCGAGAGAACTCAGCGGAAATAAGGTTATTGTTCGAGAGAAAAGTGCCTTACCTACAGTCCATTCTACCCATGATGGATTAACCCTGTCAGTAATGATATACACCCATTGAGTTGAACTCTGCAGCTGGTTAGTCAATCCCCTAAGTGTTATCTCTCAACTTATTTATTTCGTGTTAGTTGTTGAAGTGGGTTGGTGATTTGATAACTGTTCATTTAGGTTGATATGGCGTCTTGGAGTTTGACTTATAGATTCTTAAGTATTGTGTTTGTTCAGCTGCAAGGGTCACCGTCATAATTTCATATTTGAAATCGAAAGAAATCTACTCTCTGTGGGATCGACCCCAACTCATTCAGTTGAGTTTATACTGATTTACGATCGTTGACACTTAGAACTGGATGAAGTGTCTTTGAAACATTAATCAAAATGGCGCCGCTGCCGGGGAGTAGTGTTGTTTAGAGTTCCTTTATCGAAGTTACACGTGTGAGTTTGTCGGCTGTAGTTGAACCGATTTAGACTACATTGTGTTAGTGTTGATTGGGCTGAATAAAAGTAAGAATGAGTGAGGAAGAGGTGAATATAGACTAGCAGGTCACTGAGATAGTATCGATGATGTTAATAGTGCGTACAACCCAACCCAATCGGGAGAAATGGGTGCAATTTGCCTACCATCAGCTGATGAGAATGCAATCTTTGAGGTCACAAGCCCAATTATTCATCTCCTCCAAATGAAGGGACTTTATGCGGGCTGGCTCATGAAGATCCACATGATCACGTGAGGAATTTTATAGATGTGTGCAACCCATTTTCATTAAAGAAGGTGCCACGAGAATCAATCCGGCTCATATTATTTCCACTATCTCTGATGGGGGAAGCTAGCATGTGGTTGGCCGAGTTACCAAAGAACTCAATCACGTAGTGGGATGAGTTTATCACAACATTTAATGCAAGATTCTATCCTCCGTCGAGGATGATGAAACTCAGGGATAACATTAAAGGTTTGAAGCGATTGGAGGGTGAACCCATCCATGAAACGTGGTTGAGGTTCAAGAAACTCCTACTTCAATGCCCAACTCAATGGTTACCAAACAATATACTACTCCAATATTTTTACCAGAGTCTTGATTCGGTTAATAAAGGAGTGGCTAATCAATTGGTTCGAGGGGGAATAATGTTGCAATCATTTGAGGTGGCTTCATTTCTTCTTGATGATATGACAAAAATAAATCAAGCTTGGTATACTCAAGAAGATCAATTTTCTCCTTTGTGTTTTTGAATGACTCAAGAACAACTTGATAAGGAAAGAGAAAGGGATGAGAACATCAAGAAGATGTTGGCCGAAATGGAGCTACTACAAGAGCATGTGTTGGAGAATGTGAGAGAGTCCAAGGGAGCAAGTGGAGTATTTAAAGTTGAGGAGGATTCTTCCTCAAGTTATTCAAGATCGGGGGAGAATCAAGGTTGGAATTTCAAGAGATACGAGGAGGGTTTCCACCCACGCTATTTACAGCGAGGTTGGAATCAAGGTTTGAACTATCACAAAGAGGAAGAGCAATGAAGAAACTATCAAGAATGGGTTGAGCAAAGTGATTTTTGGAGTAGAGAGGATGACCATGAAGATGTTGGCCCAAATGGAGCTACTACAAGAGCATGTGTTGGAGAATGTGAGAGAGTCCAAGGGAGCAAGTGGAGTATTTAAAGTTGAGGAGGATTCTTCCTCAGGTTAT
>JAJOOO010009493.1:0-14276 GCA_029582685.1 Solanum piurae | reverse complement strand
ATATATATATATATATATATATATTTATTCAAAAGTGGTAACTTGTAAATGAATTAATTAGATAAATTTTAAAGGAAAAGGGGTTTGAAAAATACTTCAACTTTGGCCGAAATTGTTGTTACGATACCAAAATTTATGGAGGACCTTTTACCCCTGCACTATTTAATAGTGTATTTAAAAGGTATATATGTGCCCACGTGGACACGTTATTATTTATAATTATGCAATATTTATGATGTCCACGTGGGCATATATATACCTTTAAAATACACTATTAAATAGTGTGTGGGGGTAAAAGATCTTTTCCAAAGTTTGGTATCGTCACTACAATTTCGGTCAAAGTTCGAATATATTTCAAACCTTTTTCCTAATTTTAAATAAGAATATTATTCATTCTTTTTCTTTTCCTTCTTCTTATTTTGTTGCTATAAAATAGTGTGATTCAAATAAATAAAAATAAAAAAAAAATAAAAAAAAATATATATATATATATTGAAATTGGTGATTTGAATATATAATACATCAATTTGATGTATATTAACTCTATCGATATTGTCAAATAAATTATTTCCGCAACTCATATATACCAGATTTCATGAAGTAAAATAAAATATCATATTACGTTTCAAATAAAAAAAGCTTAAATAAAATGTTATTAAAAGAATTTGAATATATCAGCATCAATAAATATAGGTAGTTCAAACTTTAAATATACAATATATATATATATATATATATATTGAAATTGGTGATTTAAATATATAATACATCAATTTGATGTATTATAACTCTATCGATATTGTCAAATAAATTATTTCAGCAACTCATATATACTAGATTTAATGAAGTAAATTAAAATATCATATTACGTTTCAAATAAAAAAAACTTAAATAAAATATTATTAAAAGAATTTGAATATATCAGCATCAATAAATATAGGTAGTTCAAACTTTAAATATACATATTGAAATTTGACATTAACAATCAAACAATATATATATTGTAAATTAATATATCAAAAGCTTGCTAGCGCAAACAATATGCTATACCTAAACTTTGGATAATTTATAACTCTAGACGATTTTTTTCACCTTTAATATAAAGTGACTAATTTTCGGTTTAGAATTTTTGGTTTTTGGTTTTGAAAAACTGTAACCCAATCGAAATTAAAATAAATTTGATTGGTTTGATTTAGTTTTTCTCTTTTCGATTCGATTATTCAGTTATGTCAATCATTAGAAAAATAATCAAAGTTATATTTGCAATTTGAAAAAAAATGTATATATATATATATATATCTATATCTATGAGGGAGAAGTAATAATATTGAATCTTAGATATACTTTTTAATATAAAGCACAAGTAAAACGTAAAACATAATAATTAAAATTATACTAATTATAGATATCCAAACATAAAATCTAAACTAAATCATAATGAAAGACAATAACTAAAAGGGACGAAGGTGGTATATATATATGATTCGGTTTTTTCGAGTTTTCGGTTTATATTTTTCTAAATCTAAAACCAAACTAAAAAACTAAATTATTAATCCAAAATCAAACCAAAAAACTAAAAAACCAATCCAAATTAAAAATTAATTTGATTTTTCAGTTTAATCTAAATTAGAGATTGCAATGGGGTGGGGCGGTTGCGGGGCAAACCCGCATAAATCCGCTAAGATTATAACCCACTCCGCCCCGCCCCGTGTAGCATCATTTATTGGTTTCAACCCACCCCGCCCCGCCCTACATAAACACGCTTTTCCCTGCCCCGCACCCTTAAAGTTTCAAATATTAGATGCAATAAGTGTTTAATCAAAAAAATTAAATTATTTTAATTGCTTAATAATTTTTTTAACCTCTACAATTAATATATTAATACTGTTCCAAACAATCAGTAAAAAAAATTCTTGGTAATTTTGAATTGATTATATGACGTAATAAACAAATTATTGAATGTAGTAAAAAAGAAACAAAATATGTCAACAAGCTTTTTTTTCCTTTCTAATTTATTGGCTATTAAAAAACATTTTTTCATCTGAAAGGAAAAAAAACACACCAAACAATAACCAAACAGATCAAAAACTGATGCAAAAGTTAGTGTAAATCAACGAATTTACAAGACTTTTTACCTTAAACCCGCGCCCCGCCCCGCGAGAATTTTGAAAATATATAGTTAAACCCACCCCGCTCCGCCCCAAACCCGCAAAAGCTATAACCCACCCTATCCCGCAAACGATGAAACTCGCCCTGCTCTACTCTCATCCCGCCCCATTGTCATCCCTAATTTAAATATATAGTGCACGCCCCTACCCCCTAAAGATTATGAATTAAATAAACGGAAAAGGGCCAAAAATACCCCTATACTATTCGAAAAGGTTTAAAATTATCCCTCATCCACCTATTAAGTTAAAAATACCCCTCAATCAACCTTTTTGGTCCAACATTACCCTTTAAACTAACAATCTTATATTTTTTAATTATTATATTTAATAATTATTATGTGGCATCTTTCTATTGGATAAAGTTAAATTCCAATCCACCAAATTTTCTCCTACCCACATACCCGACCCATATTGACAATTCTTGACCCAAACCCAATTAAAAGATCCATCACAAATAAAAAAGATATCATCCCTTCTCCTCCTAAACCAATTAACATGAATTTCATCGAATTAACAAACACCAACAACGGAATGTATGTTCATGAAACAAAAAAGATTAATTTTTGAACAACCACATTAACAATCTAAATCCATAAACTATAGAATCAATTAAACAGAAGCTCACGATGAAGGATTCAGTCAAGTTTTCGGCTCTCAGCGATAAAGAAGATGCTCAAATTTAAGCTTATTTCGAGCAGAAATTAACGATGACCTATGTAAATAAATTTATCGATAACAAACAATTAACATGAATTTCATCATATTAACAAACACCAACAACGAAATGTATGTTCATGAAACAAAAAAAATTAAATCTTTAAGCAATCACATTGACAAACCCAATCGATAAACCACAGAATCAAGAAAAGAGAAGCTTACGATGAAGAATTAAGAGACAAAGGAAAAGTTGCCACATAGAAATTAGGTTCAGGGGAGAAGAGATTCAATTTTTATTTTTTTGTATGGATCTTTTAATTGAATTTGGGTTAAGGAATGTCAATATGGGTCAAGTGGGTAGGAGAAAGTTTGATAGATTGAAATTTAACTTTATCCAATAAAAAGACGCCATGTAATAATTATTAAAAAAAATAATTAAAAAATAGAAGGCTGTTAGTTTAAAGGGTAATATTAGATCAAAAAAGTTGACTGAAGGGTATTTTTAACCCAATAGATGGATAAAAGATATTTTTAAACCTTTTCAAATAGTACATGAATATTTTTGGCCCCTTTCCGTTAAATAAATGTCTCAAAATTGGCTATACTATTCACTTGCGCCAAAAAATAAAAAGCTCAAAGAGTTAAATGGTTAATTTAGTCCTTAGCGAAGACGAGCCTACACACTGTGCCTGAAATTCCACACGCCCTTTTACCCTTCCAATTTCATCATTTCATCTGAAGAAACAGCAATAGCTACCGGAAAAAATGGGGGTCGATTACTATAACATACTCAAGGTTAATCGTAACGCCAGTGAAGAAGATTTGCGTAAAGCTTATCGCCGGTTAGCGATGATTTGGCATCCTGATAAGAACCTCGGCACCAATAAGTACGAGGCGGAGGCGAAATTCAAGCAAATTTCTGAAGCTTATGATGTTCTTAGCGATCCACAGAAGCGTCAGATCTACGATCTATACGGTGAGGAGGCGTTGAAAACGGGTCAGGTGCCACCTCCTCCAAGAGGTGGACCCCACAACATGCGGAATCCTCATCCTAATCCTTCGTTCCGGTTTAATCCCAGAGATGCTGAAGATATTTATGCCGAATTGTTTGGGGCATCGTCGTCGGAGAATAATGGGAGGGCGAGGAAGACTCGAGACGGGTTTTTTAGGAGTACCACGAATGGAGGGGCTGAGTTTTCCGGTGCTGGGAACTCCAGTACCGGAGGGTTAAGAAAGGCTGCGCCGGTGGAGAATGCATTGTTGTGCAGTTTGGAGGATTTGTATAAAGGGGCCAAGAAAAAGATGAAAATTTCTAGGACTGTTCTAGATGCTTCCGGGTATGTTTAATTTGTCTGCATTAATTTTTGCAAATTTCTTGTCTGATCGAGTGTAATTGTACTGCTATATGTTGCTGATGAATTAGGTTACTGTTTGCTTTCTTTTAATTGCAAGATTATATTTTTATTGAGAAATTCTTTGTGCATTTTGTTAAAGATTGGATTTTTATTTATGGAGGAAGTATATGTGCATTTTTGAGAATTTCATAAGAGCAGTGCATGGGGATGTTGTATATTTCTAGCTACTTTATCTGCTGTTAGAACTTCACTGGAGCATTTTCAAAGTTGATTGAGGTTTGTGTGCGCATCATGATGAAGTTTCTTTTCATGCCTAGTTTGATGGTTATTATCTGGTGCGGTTGATGTGCATTGGTGAGATTGAGATACTTTGTTGAATGCCTGATAAAACATTAGATTCATAGTGCAGTTATATCTAGAGTATGTACTTGCTTAGGGAACATAACTACCCTTTTTGAGTTTAGAAGATGGCAGATTGGTTGGATGCTGTGAAGTTGTTAGTTGGAAATTCGTGCATTTAGCACCAATTGTATAACTTGCAAACGAATGAATGCTGTAAAGTTGTTAGTTGAAAATTGGTGCATTTAGGACGAAGTGTATGAATTGCAAAAGAATGCGTGTTATCCAGGAGATTCACTTCTAAGAGTGATTCTTAGGTCAAGAAAAAGGTTCACTTTCAAGAGTGATACTTGGGTCTAGAATTAACTGTAAATGCATTAATATACAGTACTTTAGCCATTTAAGCCCCAAATGTTCGGTACCTATAGGTTAAGGTAACAAATTTGGATAAGTAAAATCCATTTCATCAATTATAGCACCAAAAAGGTGCTCAAAACAATGCACAGCAGCAAGTGATTTAGACTCTTTCTGCGTACAAAGACTAAGAAATCTAAAGTAGTGTCAAAATCACATGCCTTTGTCAATTTACACAAAAAGCTCAGCGATTTTCCTCGATAATAAGTGAGCATTTATAAACAAAAAAACACAAAGATTGTGTCATGGTTACATCAGGCTTTAACAAGTTTATCAGTATTCATATCTACAAAAAGCTTAGTGATTGAAGACAACTAAATTATACGGCGCCTCGGCGCAGGGCTCAAACCCCTGACCTAAGACACAAGTTCCTCAACCTTTGCCAATTGAACTAATGCCTGGGGCAGAGAGGGGATAAATTTTATGTGAAATGTATCTTCCCATTCTTGCATAGCAACAAATTTAATGATAAAATGTAACGTTTTAGTTACAATCATGACATACAATACGATAAGGATACACAATCCAAATAACACTTTAACCTTGTCCTGTAAGAGATAAATGAGTCCTTTTACTTTTGTCACAGTAGAGGACACAATATCGCTGAGTTACAAAGTAAAGCACTCCACCAAGAGTAATACCATTCTATCTTGGTCTCTCTCTTAAATCAACACAATAACTTCTGTGCTATCCTATCTACTGAATTGTCAGTATTGACAAAGTGTTTTCCTTCTTGCTTTAACATGAAGTCTTCATATCTTAATGCACACATTAATTTATTCGGGAGCTATTAGAGTGAGACAAAAAAACTGGCTAAAGACATTTGTTTTTAGAATTTTTAGTTTGTTCACTCAACCGACATAAAAGGAAAGTACCTTTTTTTGTGGGGGTGGAAAAGTATGATCTGGATAGAAAATCAAAGCTATGGAACTTGCGCATACTAAGATGTGGATCACCCAAGGTTCCCAACATCTAGGCTTCAACTTATAGGTTGAAAATTCCTCTTATTTGGCTTTCACTTATGTTTCAAGGGGATTTGTGAATTTGGGATTTGGGGGAAATTAAATGTCACATTATTACTTTGTGAAAGAAGGATTTACGAGAGACGTAGTTGATTACTCTAACTTAATAAATGATTTAGAATTGGTTGACCCCTCCCTCCCAAACAGGTGGCAAATCACTTGGGTAAGAGGCAATCATTATTCAATAGCTTCTGCGATTGATAGATCTCTCAAGAATAGGATGAAGAATTTAGTTGGGAATTCACTTGAAACATTTATCTGGTTGATTGGGTAGCCAACATTGAACTTCAAATTTGACAAAATGTGGTAGAAATTGAAGGTGTTGAGAATATCATTAACTAATAAAAGTGCGCTCTCTCTAACAGCTTAAGCTTTTAGATGAGATGGTCACACACTTCAACATGGTATCAGAGCAGGCAGAGCCGCAGAGGTCTTGGGATCGAATCTTACCGCCACCCAAATTAAAAAGAATTTCCACGTGCTTGGCCATGAAAAAGAATCTGGCTCGCACGTGAGGGGGCGTGGTGAGAATAGCCTAGAGTGCACACCCCTAAGCCCCTAACTTAGATTATGAATTAAATAAATGTCCCAAAATTGGCTATACTATTCAAGTTCAAAAAATAAAAGTGTGCTCTCTCTAACAGTTTAAGCTTTTAGATGAGATGGTCACACACTTCAACAGAATGGTTCATTGACGGGGTGAAAGGCAGGTGGGACTTCTTATAGAGGGTAGGCATGGTAGGCCTGTTGGGACTCCTTATATTGGGTAGGCATGGTAGGCCTGACTTCATGCCGACGATGTTGATTAAATGAAAACTAAAAGAATTGAATATTGTTTCTTTAGGAGATTTAAGAATCAGTACGATTATGATTCTGGTGTTCAACTGGAGAACATAGCCAAAGATGGTAAAGAAAGGAGTCTTTTGGAGAAAGTACTGCTCCATAAAGCTTAGTTGCAAATTATAGTTGTAGTTGAAAGAAATTGCTAATTTTGAACAGAGATACTTGATTGACATACCAATGGCTTAAAATACTCAATTCGTCTTGAATGCAGAAATGCACATAGGAGATTTTGTTGTAGTTGCAAACTGGATCTAAGCGGAGAGCTAATCACTGATGAGGAGATCATCAACAATGTAATATGAATATCTACAAATCTGTTAAGGTCCCTAATTTGGATTAAGTCGCTGGACGATTAACGGGAAAGTCAGTCTCATCAGGCAAGTTTAAGCCTTTGTTCTTGTTCCTTGACTTGCCGATGATTGCTGAATTTGCAATTCATTTGGGGAAATGCAGACCAGGGGACTTGTTTTAGAATGTTTTGGATCTCTGTAACTTGATGAATATCCACCTGCTTTTTTATTAATAAACATCAACTCTCTTAAATAGAGGGCTGCAGTAGCAAAGTCCCAACAAATGAGAAATAACAAGAATCCTATAAATAGGAAATAACATAAGTCCAAATCCACTCCAGGAAGTTTTATTTGAAGCTAACAAAATAATTCAGAAAATATCAATCATTATCTTTCCTCTATGCTGAACCTAAAGGATTGGAGACTTGTTTAGAATCCTGGTTACCTTGCTTCACCAACAATAGAGGAAAATGACTTGCTTCAGTGACCCTTTGTGGAAGAAAAGGTTCTGAGAGTGATACACTGTTGCCGACAAAGATCTTGATCTTCATGGTTATTCCGTGGGTTTATATTAGAAATCTTGGTCTGTGGTATTTGACCTAATTCTGGCTATAAATCACTTCCATATGCATGAGAAACTTCAAAGGAGTTCCATTGCTTTCTAGTAGTGTTAGTTGCTGTGTTATGTTTCTATGTAATCCTCTCAAAGCTGCTTACAGAAGGGTTGAAAGGTGATTGGTAAACTTGTGGAAGATTTCTCAATGTTTTTCAACCAAAGTAACTGATGCATCCGTTCTTCCAAATGAATGCCTAGATGCTAAAAATGTCGAACCTGGTGTCCCTTGGATTCGCTAAATTTGTTCCTATGTAATCATTTTCTTTGAGCTTTCCTGGAATCACAATTGTCTTGTAGAGATGCCGGACTGTCTCATGGATCAGCATTGTGAGTCCATATACCATCAATTACTAACCAAACAAAGGTTTAAGGACTTTGTAAATATGTGTGGAATAGCCCTTATGAGTTGAAACTTTTAAATAAACCAAAGTAAACCTTATCAAAAAAAATTCTTGTACTTTAGCAAATATTGAGGCTTAACATTTTATTTTATTTGAAACTGTAACATTGTATTCCTCAGCATTAAGGGCTATTGCTGGCCACCTCCAAAAGTGTTAGTTACATAGAAAAACCAACAAAAAAAAAAAGGACTACTTACAAAGCTCCTATGAAATCCACTAGTTGAATTTCTTCTTCTATGTTCATTTCTTTACACCAAAAACCTAAAGTGGTAATTACTTTCCACTTAATCTTCTCTATAGTGCATTCTTTCCCTACAAAAATTCTCTGATTTCTCTCCTTCCAAATGATCCACCAGATACAAGCAGGTACTGTTCTCCACCACCTCCTCTGGCTCTTACTGCCTCCCCTTCTGACCCGACAACTTAGTAGGTCTGCTGTATGTTCTGGCATAATCCAATTTAGGCTTAACATTATGTCAATCATTTTGTAGTATTGTACATATGCTATTCATAACTTTTTGACCAATTGAAATTTGTTACAAAATATTGTTGTACGATTGAACAAAGAGACTATACAGACGTGACCAACTAGTTGATATTAATATAATCTACATGTAGAGTTTAAGGTTTGGTTGAGGTGTAGTTGATTGATACGATTGAGGTTTCGATTCCGAACTAGTCAGCCCAAGCTCTAGTAGGAGGGAAGATCATTAGTAATTTGAGCATGACTGTTTAATGTATCAAAAAAAAATATGATAGATCCTACCTTATCAAAACATAATAAATAAATATGATTGATCCCACCTTATCAAAAAAAAAAATGAAAAAAAAATGACAGTTCCTCCAATAAACTACTGTGGTAAATCTTTTGGCTAAAGATATGCATAGCTTTTCAAGCATTGTTACATATATGTAGCCTAAATGTGGTGCCAATTATTAACCATTCATTAGCGTGTCAATAACAAAATAGGTACTCGTTTAACAAGAACACTCTATGTTGTCCTGCTTTTAGTTTTAATAACTTTTTGTTGACCCGAAGGAAAGAACTAAGAAGGAAGTATGGTGTGGGAGTATGGAGAACAATCAGAAACCTGTGGCCCCCAAATGGAAGCAGATTTGTTTATCAAGGTGGGAAATGGCAGTAAAACTAGATTTTGGAAGGATATCTGGATAGAACAATCCTCTCTTAGGGATCTCTTCCCAGATCTCTTTCAAATCTGTGAGAATCCTGATGCTAATGTAAGTGATTGTTGGACAGAACAGGGATGGAATTTAGCTTTCAGAAGATTTCTCAATGATTGGGAGGTGGAAAGGGTTGCGGAGTTACTAGGGAAGTTAGGTGGAATGAGAATAGACACAAATGCCACAGACAGGATGCTATGGAGGCACAAAAATGATGGTCTTTACACAGTTAGCAGTGCCTACAGAAGAGGTCTCCAACTGATAGCAGGAGACCCAAATCATCAATGGAACTATTTTTGGAAGGGGGACATTCCTACAAAAGTGAAATGTTTCACCTGGCTAGTGATAAAGAGGGCTTGTTTAACACAGGAAGTATTACAGAAGAAGGGTAGACAAATGGTTCCCAGATGCTTATTGTGCAACTTGACAGGAGAAACAAACAATCACTTTTTCTTGCACTGTAACTTTACCAAGCAAGTCTGGAATTTATTCCTTAGCATTTCAAATCTGAATTGGACAATGCCAGAACATACGTCAGAGTTGTTAAAGAGCTGGGTAAGGAGAGGAGGCAGCAAGAGCCAAAGGAGATGGTGGAGGTTAATACCATCATGTATAAGGTGGTCAGTTTGGAAGGAAAGGAATGGTAGATGTTTTGAAAATAGATCCAATTCCATTCACAAGGTCAAATGGAATTGTATAGTATCCTTACTTTTTTGGTGTAAACAGTTGTGTATAGTAGATACAGACCAGATTATAGATTTGATAGGAAGCTTGTAACTGACACTTTTTGGTGGTGACCGGCATGCCCTTAATGCTGAAGAATACAATCTTATCAGTTTCAAAAAAAAAAAAGAACTAAGAAGGAAGTAGAGGGAGTTGTTAAAAAAATGAGAGTTTGGAGGTGGAGGTAAGAGGAGAGAGACAAAGTCTGTGATGTTTATTCAAATATTAATCACTTAAAATGGAAGGTGTTTTGAAGACAAAATCAGATCGGTCCATGATGTGAAATGGAATTGCCTGGAGACTTTATTTTTTTGGTGTAAACAGAACTGTATAGAGGAAATAGAGGAGTTAGTAGAATTTCTAGGAGCTTTGTAAAGCTAGAGTCTACTTGCTTTGTAACTTGTTTCTGATGGTGGCCAGCATTCCCAATGCTGAAGAATACAACATTACTAATCCTCAAAAAAAATATTAATCACTTAAAAAATACTTCATCGCTAGCATTGTGTCACACATGCCTCCATAATTTCACCCCAAATACTTTCCTCCCAGGGGAAGTACTTTAATCACCCAATTTTGCAGTAAGATAATATGTTACTTCCCTTAAATACATTTACTATTCACATTATTCAGAAAAGATTGCATAGATAATTGGGACTAAACTGAAAAGTAAATTAGGTTATCTTGTTTCCATTGTCAGTTCAGTTTGCAGTGTTGTTAAAGGTAGGTGAGTCCCTTTTTCCTCTAGCTTAGGTGGTGCTTTAGTTCTACCACCAAGATGCAAAGACATGAGCCTCATCGCTCATGGCTTCGTTTTTAGGCAACATTTTTTGAAATGATCAACAAGACAACAACATACCCTGTGTGTTCCCACAAGTGGGTCTGGGGGAGGGTGGGGTGTAGAGAGGCTGTTTCCGATACTCTCGGCTCAAGAAAAACATTTTTATGAAATTGGTTTGAAAAAATATACAAGAGTAAAGAAGCTGAGTTGAAAATGTCAAAGAAAAGAAATTTTTTGACAAAGGAAATAGTAAGGATAACCAATGTAAAAGAAACAACAGTAAGTTGGATTTCCAGCGACTAGCTAGCTTTCTCATAGACTGAGGAAGAATTGGCGGAGGTGATTAGACACGACACGGTGCACCTTCAGCTCTAAACCTCTTTATGCTTCTAGTTTAAAGCTCTTAATCTGCTCTCTCTTCCCATTATTATTATTATACCATTACCTTATTCTTCAATAGTAGTACAGTACTATTAATGAAGTGTGGCAATGGTATCTTCATCTTGATATTCAAGTAAGCAGATAGCACATGCTTCTTGTTCCTCCTCTTCATCATCGCCATCTATATCCATTTCAGGACTAGCATAATATGTACTTCGAAATACTCAGACATGTCTTGATCCACAAATTCATTAGTATCGTCTTCTTCCTCCTCTTCTTCTTCAATTTCATCGTTATCAAGAATCAATGTGGCACTTGAATTCTGTAATCCCTACATTATGCTGAGATTATTTCTTATCCTTTGTTTGGTTTGGTGTATTAAAGACAATTCTGTTTTTAACTTTGCCATCCATGTATTAGTAACCCTTGTATTGCTAATATTATGATTTTTGATGTGTTAGTTTTACATCCTATAATATGAAATAAGGTGTATAACTAATACATGTATTATTTATACATTGTAAATCCTATCAAACCAAGGATTAAATAATACCATGACCAATACATGTATTATTTATACATAGACTGAAAATCTTACCAAACAAAGGATTAAATAATAGCATGACTAATACATGTATTATTTTCTCTAATACATCTTACCAAACGACCCCCAAGAGTGAAATGGTTCTTTATAAGAAATGGAACTCGGTCCTACCTCAAACCTAAAGCTAGCTCAAGAGGTGGTGAGTATTGTCCGAAACCATATATGAAAACGACCCATTTCCTCCATCAACGTGGGACACTTAACACCCTCTCCCACACCTAGGAGTAGACATCTGGAGCGTGGACAATATAATATGGGGCCAAGTATTGGGTAATCTGTTGTTCTTGGTGATGTTTTTACCTGAAGTCAGCAGAAGAAATTGAGATTATGAGATAAGAAAATGTTATTATATGAAATGGTTTATGTTGCTTTGGATTTGGCTATGGTATCAGTATGAATATAAATTATTCGTTAAGTACTAAAATCTCGGTTGGGTATCTATTCTTTGATTATTAATGGTGACAGTCCATCAAGAAATGAACTTCCCCTGTTGGAACATAATTTTTGCAATTCACCAACCCCTGTTTTTAGACATGAGCTGTTTGTATGTTATTTTTGTTTATGTCATTTATAATTTAATTTATCGTGTATATCTTTCGACCTATAGAAAAGTTTGTTGACAACTTGACTACTATGTGCTATGTGATGGCAATTTGACCATACATTCTGTAATTTCATTTCATTTAGGATATTTATCAATGTTATGATTGTGATAGATTATCCAGATCATGTTTTACTTTGTTGTGATATGTATATACTTCTTTTTGCAGGAAGCTTCGAACTCTGGAGGAGATATTGACCATTGATATTAAACCTGGTTGGAAGAAAGGAACCAAGGTAACTTTTCCTGAAAAAGGAAATGAGGAACCTGGTATCATTCCAGCAGATCTGGTGTTTGTAATCGAGGAAAAACCTCATCATGTCTATGTGAGAGATGGTAATGACCTTACTGTCAATCAAGAGATTTCACTTCTTGAAGCTCTCACGGGGAAAACACTGGAACTGACAACACTGGATGGGAGAAACCTCATTATCCCATTGACCGACATTGTCAAACCTGGGCATGAGATAGTACTACCAAATGAAGGGATGCCAATTTCAAAAGAGCCTCGGAAAAAAGGAAATCTGAGAATCAAGATAGATGTTAAGTATCCAACAAGGCTCACAGAAGCACAGAAATCTGACCTCAGGAGAGTTCTTTGCCAGGGGTGACCATATGAACATAGGTATTCAGATTACCAGGGGTGACCATATGAACACAGGTAGATAGTGCAGCTGTTGGATGTAAATATAGGACATGTTTATCGCTTGCAATTGGAACTGTGAATACTAGGAAGGTCTAGTAGTCTCAATGTTTTGGGGACAACGGTTTTTTTTTTTTGGAGTTCGGGTAGTGGTGGGATTATTTTTTTCATTGGTCGGGGACATATCCCTCCACACTATTTGGTCGATAAAATATAGATGGCGTTAATGCAAGCTCTTCTCTTCTGTTGCTTGTGATTTTAGGTCAGATTAAGACAAAAATGCACTAGGATCTTGCATTTTAGTTGGTTCAATGTTTGATTATGTTCAGTATATGTATGTTGACACTGTGCAAGATTTATGTTTTTTCTCCCTTGAGAAAAATCCCCCTGTTCTTTTCTTCTTTTTCCCGCATCATGAACTGAAAAATGACAGCAGATTACAGACATTCCTAATTTGTTACAAAATCCATTGTTCTTAAGCAGCACTTTTTTTTTGGTTAATCTGTTTCCGTTTGTTTTCCTTTCAGTGTGGTATTACACTCAAACCTCTCTATAGTAACAATGTTTGTCTAAAACTCATTCAGTTTGCAAAACTAGAAAGAGTATTGCGTGTACAGAGATAGTCTTTCTTATGATCATAACTGATGGACACTATTTAAGTATAATTTTTCTTTTAGATATTTGTATTTGAAATTTTTTATGTGCATGATGATAACCAAAAGTAGTTCAATATTCTTTTATTTTATACTTAATATATTTTTTACAAAATATTATTATACGATATTTGAGTATGAGTTTTACAAAACGTATAGTATGATAATATTGAATATCATTATTATTATAGTGAAGTAAAATATAACATGAAAAATTAAATTGTTATAATGAAATATTATTATAATGAATTACATAGGACTTGGATTCTTGGGTAGTATATCAGCAGGTTCATCGCACGTCTCACTCCCTTTTGCGAGCCCATTTTCAAGCTCTTGAGGAAGAAGAAAAGGAGTAGAATGAGGCTGCTTCTTTGTTCTATCATGATTGGGCGGACTTTCCCTCAGGAATGTTATCATGGAGTCCAGTGTTGCCAATGCATCCGCGAACTTCTTTTTTCTCCGAGCCCATTTTCAAGCTCTTGAGGAAGAAGAAAAGGAGTAGAATGAGGCTGCTTCTTTGTTCTATCATGATTGGGCGGACTTTCCCTCAGGAATGTTATCATGGAGGCCAGTGTTGCCAATGCATCCGCGAACTTCTTTTTTCTC